>JBBYHL010194146.1:0-28371 GCA_038381835.1 Adansonia madagascariensis
ATTTGGGTGGGCTAAGCCATCTCATGTTCGAGTTGGATTTATGTATGTTGTTAAGTACTAATACCATATATATATATATATTTATCTAAATCTGATTCAGCTCAAAAAATAAATTTCAAATTCTAATCAAAGTTGTTCATACATACACTATACTATATAAATATATATCTAAGATTTATATAATATTATTGCATAATATCTAAAAAATAATATATTATTTTATAATTAAAAAATGAGTCGAGTTGACTTGAACCTTGAATATTTGAGTCAATGTTTGATCTATTTTTTAAACAAGTCTCTTTGTTGCCCAAACATATTTTATTGGCCCAATATCTTTATCCAAAGTTTCGTGAACTTTTGAGTTCGGATGAATAACTCAACTTTTAAACAAATCTAATTGAAATTATATCACTTACTTTTTTGTTTATTATTTTCACTACACTTATTAATATCATTTACATGTATTGAATCCATTTATAAAATATGACACTTACTAACATCATTTATATATGTTGAATTCACTTATAAAAAATAAAAATTATATTCATGAATTGTATTGATAAATGCTTTAAAAAATAATAAACAAAAAGTTATAGAGCCTCACTTATCAATAGAGTTTTAGACACTTAATTTTGGTAGTCAATTTTTTATGCTTAAAACCTCAAATGTATATAAAAATTTAATTGTTCCCAAAAACAAATAAACAATACTAAAAGCCTATGTTCTTTTTTTTTTTTTCCCATGTTCCAACTACCAAATGCTTATGTTTGATAAGAAATTTCATGCATTAGAAATAGTGCAAGATTAGGTCCCACACATGGAAATATTTATGCATACAATATGCTAGCACTATAACCATACGAAAATCGCGCGATCCGTTGCGACTTGTGTATTTTATCAATTTACCTAAACGGATGTAGCGCGACCCTTTGACACGGTGGGCCTCCGTTGAACTTTTTGTTTCTTTGTTTTTTTTCCATTTTTTGTCCTTTTAAATACATGAACGGGCAACCGTGAATGCTTCTCTGTTGCCAAAACATATCCATGGAAGACTTTTTAGAATTAGAGGCAATTCCTTGGGCTAGCGAGCCACGCCATTTCCAGAAGCGCCCTAGCGAAAGCTGCTCTGATGATAATGTAAGCATATCTGTATGAGAATCAAAACTTTATTTTCATATCTGTTTTTTTTCTTTTTAAGTTTTAACTCATAGATTATATGTAACTTGACTTGCAAAAAAGAAACAGATTAATTTCAATTCTATTGCTCTATTTGTTTATCCTCCTTTTTTTTTTTTTTTCCTGCACCGCTTAAATTATTTCGCACCAGATAAAAATAATATAAACTTCAATCTTTCAGACAACCAGATACTTCTGATTTCCAAGATATCCTAGGGCTTGTGACTCTGGGTTTTTTTTTTTTTTTAAGAATAGAATACATAAATTGAAGTTATATTTCAATTTGATTGCGAATATGATCAGTTTGAGTTTTTCTTTTTTTCTTTTTTGCCTTTTCAGGAATGGAAATCAATTTCTCCGGACATACTACCAACATGGGTTTTAGATTCTTTACCGAACCCCGGCTGTTCCCACAGCAATAATCAGCCTAGAATAAGCAGTGGAGTTGTCCGAAGCCCGATCAGTAATGTAAGCACAGCCCAAGCGTTTCAATCTTCAAACAGTTCCAACGGTTCTCCTTTGAAAAGAAACCTATCAAGCGTATCTGAACCAGATCGAGCTCAGAGGAAAAGGATGGTTGATATGGCATATCGGGCAAGATGTAAGGTGAGTAAGTCATCTCTTGTCATTTCATTTCATTTCTGTTGCCAGAATTTGGGTCCAGCGGCCTTAAGGAAAAAAAGATTGAAGTTAATGCAATTTTAATAATGGTTTTTGTCTTTGATACTGAAAATAGAGTATGAACCAGGTGTAATTTGAACTCTTTTTTACTAATTTAATTACTGTTCATCTTTAAGTATTTTAACGTTGATTTTCCTGATTTAAAAATGCAAATAGACAGGTCTAAAGAGCCTGTCTGCAAACTCAAAGTGTTGTTTTTAAAATATAAAGGTAATCGTTGATTGAATTGAATCAAATTATGAATATTCTAGTTGATTTAATTATGTTTTTTTCTTTTTTATTTGAAAATCCAATCTTTCATGACTTATATCATTTATCATCTATCATTTTACTCTGAGTGGGAGATTAAAATGGAAGTTTTAGAAATAGAACCCCAACTTACATAATGATTTTGTACCTCTTTCTCTTTTTGAGCACTAGGGAGTAGGGATGGATAGCTTGAGTCGTGACTGATACATTTTTTTCCCCTTCCTTTCTACACAGGATCTCAAAGAGAAAATGCAAATGAATATGGAGAATCTTAAAGGAGAAAATGAATCTTTAAAGAAAGAGAATGAATCCTTAAAAAGGGACAATTCTTTGATGGATCAAACTTTGAGAGATCAAGAAAAAGAGATTGAGAAGTTGAGAAGTGATCTTTTGCAGCTTAAGCACGAGCATGAGAAGCAAAGTGTTCTTGTTCAGACACTTTCAGGGCTTTTAGTAAGTCTCTATTTCTCTTTACTCTCAATATATATGTCAAATCTTCTTTCATTTCACTTGAAGAAAACAATGGTTATATTCCTTATGGGTTATAATAGTGAGAACATATATTGGCTTTTGAAGTACACATATTAAGGTATTAGCCATGTTGTATGACTCTTCATTTTTTTTACAGTATGCATCTCTGACACAGAACTGTCAAGACATGGGCCCCTAAATATATGAATAAAGTTGGAAAGAATTAAGTGTATATATGTTTGGAAGAAATATTTGTACCCGACAGACACTCTTAAATCCAAGAAACATAGAGTACTAGTGATATTAGAATAATAATGTAACTTTAAATTTGAGTATTTATGCTATTTATAATGTGTTAGTTGGAGTTTGGTGTTACGAATTAGGTGACATCAACTCAATTGATAAATTTACTATCTAATCAAATAAAGAGTAAATATGTAAATTCATGTTTTTCAAATTAGAATTGAATAAAAAACTACTCCTATCATTTTGTAATTGCTCATTTTTACCCTTTTTTATATATTGATATTAACTTTTGTTAAAAAACTACTTATTTCATGTTAAAAACTCACCTTTTTGTATAGTTTTTTTCTCACTCATATGCTGAGTGCCACAACATCTAGTATCTGTTTATGATAGTTACTATATTAGAATTAATCACATATATTAATTTTTGTTATGTTATGTCCTAAATTAGTTAAGCTAGTGTAATAAAATCAAGTTTTTAGACATTGTTCGGTATGAGAGAAAGAAAATGGAAATATAGCTGTTGAAGGTTTAAGCAAAATTGTCTAAGCTAAAAACACCGTTTAGAATAAGTTGTAGTAATGATAAATCAACATAACTTTATTTGTAGCTATGGAAGATATTTACCATTCAACCTACAAAGCAAATTTCTGAAGATAAGTAATTGGGTTATGGCTAGACTCTCGCTCTCCCGTTCTGTATGATGACAATAATACGTGAAACCTCTTTTAGACTATATTTACAATCTTTAGGTATTTTGAGCAAGAATAGACTTTGCATATGTTGTTACGACTTTGAATGTTGCAATCAAGGAGCCTTTCGTTGTTATATAGGTTCTATTTATTTGAGCACCATTATAACACTATTATTAATCTATTCGAAATTTATTTAAAATTTTTTCAGTTAGTTAATATTTTGTATGTTTAATCTATTTACCGAGCTCTATCTTTCTATAATTTTGATTTATGGTTTCTAGTTTAATCATTTTTTACAATGAACTTCACAATTTCACCAAAGGTTTCACCCTAGACTAAAATTCTTGATTGGCATTTTTGTTTTAAAATCACTTCAAGGTTTTCAACTTTCATTTTAGAAGCTGCATATCTTTCTTAAAAAAATTTAGGTCAATTTATGATTTTTAATGTCTTTTTTATATAAATTCAGTTGTATCTCATACATTGGTAATATGATAATACTGAATTTATATTTTAAAAAAAAAAAGACGTTGACAATAACGAATCCACTACGGGTCTGTTCGAGAGAGCAAAGTTGCTCGGCTAGGTCCTTAACTACCTCTGTGCTACAGGGGCCTGGTGTTGACCATGTCTGCAGTGAGGTGGGGGCTCCGGCCACGTGTGCCTTCTCCTACTACAAAGTTAATTCTCATAGCGTTGATCCATAAATTTCCTTCCTTTATCCTCAGTTCTGATTTTTATCCTCAAATCTACAATGCAAGGAAGCTATGTTACTTAGATTCGGTGTGACTATCAGACATGGGTATGTGTCTGACACAAAGAAGTTCAATTTTTCCAAGATTTCCACGTAATTAGAGGGTCTTTGGTGGATCATATTCCAATACCAATGTCCGGATATGAGTCAGGCACAAGTTACTTCAAGAAAAATGAAGATTCGAGCAACATAGGAAGGAAGAATGTGTGCTTGACAAATATCCTTTCGACGGTTTAGTTGTTGTCCTTTTTTTTTTTTTTTTTTTGGTTCTAACAGTTTTGCTTTCTGGCTGTTCTTCCTTTTATTTCTTTTTTTTTTTCCTTTTCTTTTTTTTTAAATAATTTTTTGATTGGATTAAATTTTTGCTTTATTAAATTCATTTTTATTTATTTTTATGTAATAAACAAATATATTAGCATATGATAGATAAATAAATAAATAAAAATTGAAATGAATACATTAATAAATATTAGTTGGAAAATTATTTCAGCCACTCCATAGGATTAAAAGGAGGACACACACTTTTTTAGATATATTAAATTTAAAAATAAAAACTAATATAATAAAAAGCACACTAGTTAATTTCTTAACTCTGCTTTTAGAGTTGCAAATTTTCATTAACAGTGCATAGAAAACATACTCTTGTTTAATACTTTTTGAATGATTTCATTATTTATGAGATAAATAAACACATAAATAATTAATTAAATAACTATTTACTGTTAAATATACTGTTATTTGATATAAAAGTAATTTACATTAATATTATACAGTTACATGAAATACAAACCTTAATGTCCTTAATGGTCATTTTTTTCACCATAAATCACCACATCACTACCATTGCCCTTTTAAAATGAACATAATTCCCTCACT
The DNA here is from genome assembly GCA_038381835.1 of Adansonia madagascariensis. Classification (NCBI taxonomy): domain Eukaryota; kingdom Viridiplantae; phylum Streptophyta; class Magnoliopsida; order Malvales; family Malvaceae; genus Adansonia; species Adansonia madagascariensis. Next base: position 5,149 of record JBBYHL010194146.1, read on the forward strand.
AGTTTCAATTTCACAACTGTCACACTTAGTTTCACGTGTTGTTTTTTAGCCTTAACCCTCTACGAACCTCATTGTTGTGCCAAAAGGGATCTTAAAATGCTAAATACTAGAATTAAACTGCTGTCAAGTTATCCAAAAGGACCAAAACAGAATAAATTGCTAATACTTATATTAGTTGACTAGCAATTCTGTTTTACTTTTGGGTGTCATTATTATGCTAAAGGGATTCTACATTGATCAGCAAGAACAAATTGCTAAGTTATCCAAAAACAGAATAGATGCTAATAATTATATTAGTTAATTGGCATTTCTATTTTATCTGCATTTTTGTACTACTTTATAAAGGGAAGGTCTGAGTATGTCTCCATCAAATTCATAAATTTTAATTTCGTGTCAGATTTCTAAATTGATCACATAAATAAAAGGTAAAAAATTATAATAATTTGTTTGTACTGATGACTTGGTTCATTAATCACTTTGTCTTTGCCCTCAGCAGTTCTACATTTCATTTATCACTTTTGATTGTTTTTATAAATTCATGCATGTGTTATTCATATTATTATTCAATTCAAAACCTAAAACAGTTTATTATTGATTTCATGTTGGCTTTGTTGATAGACTTTTGGTTAAATGATTATAGGATCATTCTAAAAGCATAACATGTTGCCTTTCTACACGTTAGGGCTTAAATATCATGGTATAGATTTTTGACGTAGTAGTTCTCATTGTAGGCTGATCCAATGCGGCTTGAAAATGAGAAGCTAAAGGATGAAAATGCTTCATTGAGGAGGAATGCCAGCCTGAATGGTAACTTACAAAAGCTTGTGGAGGAGAACGCGAAACTACAAACTGAAAATAAGGTACTCAAGGTGCAGAATGATGCTTTATGTGGGAAGATTATCAGTGACAATGACAAGAAGCATAAACAAGAACACTAAGCCAAAATACTATTTGAAGATATGCCCTGCGTTCTTTCTCAATTGATAATATGTGCTATGTTTTATTTCCTAGCAAAGCTTGTATTCCTTTGTCCTTTCTTTCTGCTTTTGTCTTTCTGCTGTATGTTGCTACTTTTGGCATATTTCTAGTAGCTATTTAGCTTTCTTGTCCTTGTTCACTATTTGATTTTTCTGTTCTTTTCTAGACTTTTTAGTTATATCTTCTCCAATATTCTTACTTGATCCTTCTTCTTTTCTAGACTTCTTAGTTAGATCTTTCACCTATGTTACTTGTACTCGGGTGTGAATGTCAAATACGGGTACCTTCGATTTTTTCAAGACTTCATCCTTGAAGGATCATATCTTTGTACCTATGTCTAGATATGTTTTAGAACTTCCACCAATATTCTTCCTTGATATATTTTCTCTTCTTTTCTTCACACTTGATCTTCATCCCTGTCTTCCTTTTTATGCTCTCCCTTTTATCACTTGCTGCAATGGGAAAGAGGAAAAGATAAAGTATATGGTTTTCTAGTAATTTTTCATGGGTGTGTAGCTGGTCGGTAAGTCGGCCGATCTCGGCCAGTACGGTGGTGAGGCTTCGTTGTGTTATTTGCAGAGGTTGTCATCAAGGAGTTACCTTGGTGCTGCTGCCTTGTTGATCTTAATTCCATCTTTAGTTATCGTCTTTGAATTTGCATTTAGTAATACCACCTCATGTATTATTATCTTATTACATGGGTAATGGAATTTGCAAACTTTAGTGGACATAAACTAGAGGTGTTTTATATTATGTTATGTATAGGTGGTGTAATTTACAAACTTTATCGGACAACGTTATTGTATTTTCTCTTGTTTAGCCCGTAGTAATTGCATAAAGAATAAAGTCTGTCTTTCATTGTAGATATTGGCCGGGCGTTATCAATGTATAAGAATCTCTTTTATCAGAAAAAAGCAGAGTTTGTTGTTCTTCCTTGTGCTTGCCCTGTAATGTTTCTAAGCAAGTATCATCCCAATAATTGAGGGATCATCCAAGTTTTAACTATTCTAAACCACTCACTGGCATTATAGTCAAAAAAATAAATAAATTGATTGACAATTTTTTTAATAAAACAGTACAGTTGGTAATAATTAATTAAAATCAGTATTAGTTAAATTTGGTGGTTCATGTTATTGTCTTTAAAGATTTGAAGTTTAGAATTTGAATTTCTGCAATTGAATTTTTTTTCTTTTATTTTTGAGTTAAGATTATTTATTTTTTGATTTATTTATTGTTTTAAAAAAGTAATTATAGTTTATTGCAGAGGGGTGTTGTCAATTTAGCGTAGAATTAATGCTTCTAAACCACTTAATGGCTGATCAATGGGATACCAACTTTGACAATTCACCACCAGCATCTGACAAGAATAAGAAGAAGGAAGAGAGCAAGGGCAACTTTGCCAAGTCATTGTCATCGATAAGTTTCAAATGGATGAAAGAACTTACCAAGAAATCTCAGCCAAAAAAAAAAAAAAAGAAAAGAAAATGACAGCAAATAAATTAGAAAAATAGCTGCCAATGTTATCATCTGCTGATGACTCTGCTATATGCTTCTTGTCCTCCATGGATACTCCTCCAAAGTCTTAAGCGTCATTCTTATTGTCTTTGTTTTACTATAAAAGTCTATTATAGATTTTTTTTTGCTTTTTTACCTCCCCTTCTTGTCTCAACGATAAAAATTTATCTGAACAACAAAATGAAAAGAAAAAGATCTTTCTGATTTGTTTTCCTTGTTTTAATCTTATATATTATATGGTATATGGATCATTATTCTAGGTAGGCAAATTATATGCAGAATTTATTTATTTATTTATTTGTTTTCTGTTGGCAAAGTAATGGTTTATTTGTTAATTATAAGAATTCGGCAAATTATATGTAGAATTTATTTTTTTTGTTTTGTTTTGTTTTGGATAAGTAATGGTTTATTTGTTAATTATAAGAATAATATAATTATGTCTGCAAGCTTTAAAAAAAAAAAAAAAAGATGATGAAAGTTGTAACTTGAAAATAAAAAGTAAATTATAAAGGTTGGAATCAAATCCTAGATTGCTAGATGCTATCTTTTATTTTATTAAAATTAATTATTAGTTAAATTAGTTTCATGTTACTATCTCTGGAATCATTAAGTTTAGAAATTGAATTTTAGCAATTGATTGTTTTTTTTTGTTAATTTCTGAACTACAACTTTTTTTTATTTTAAAAAAATAAAGTAATTAGAGTTTATCATGGAGAGTTGTTATCTGTTTATTATCAATCAATATCTGTTAATATAAAATATATTTTCAGCTCCCATCTAAAGTTTAGTCACTATTAAATCTGGTTATTTGTTTTCCAACCCTTATCTCTCCCTAAATTATTTGCATATTTATTTCTCATTTATTTTTAGGACATTCAATTTTATATTTTTATTTGGAATTAACGTGAAACATTTGACACATCTCACTTCCTCCATTCTTCTTATCTTTCTTAATTATTTACCCATTAATTCCCATTATTTTTGGGGTATTTCATTCTTATATTTAATTTAAAATTAAAGTTTAACGTTTGACCTTTTTAACTTCATCCATTCTTTCTATTTCTCTTTTTCTTTTCCAAATATTTATTTATTAATTCTCATTTACTTTTAGGCATTTAATTCTTATATTTTAACTTGAAGTTAAATGTAAACGTTTGACATATTCTTTTATTGTCTTCATTATTTTAAATTATTTAGCAATTAATTAACTCTCAATTTATTTTGATTTTCGTTACTTTCTTTCTTGCTCAACTCTTTATTTCCTTCCTATAGATACTTTTTTCAAGCTAGTATGATGCCTATTATTTCTTGCAATATCAAATTCCATCTCAATCACTATTAGGTATGCATTCTTAACAATAAGGTAAGTTTTTTTTCCCCAATGCTTTTTATGTTTTGGGTTTGGATGATCATCCTTGAAGGGTTTTACATTATCCTTTATTCTTTTTTTTTTTACGTAATCTTTTAAATAAATTAATTCACGTTTAAAAAGAAATACTATAAGGTTTTTTGGGAATCTGGATTTTTATGGAACCAGTTTGCTTGATTAATGGGTTTTCTTTTTTTTTTTTTTTTAATGAGGTTAAAGTAAAGGTCTTTTTCGGTTCAAAGTTATTTTCAATTTTAAGCCACTTAGGTTATTGCAAAATGAACTTAATAAAATAAAATTTCTGTGTCACTCATTGATTTGGAATAGATTGTTAATTTTGTGTAAGGTAAGAAATTATTGAATCGAGTTCAAGAAAGAGTATGAATGTTAATATATGTTATATTGGTTTCATAATTATGGCGTTGTGCTTAAGTTAAATTACTATTTCATATGTCCCATAATTTTGGAGCTTGATTTGCACAATGTACTGTTTCTTTAATCGGTGATTTATGGATTTTAGGGATTTAACTAAAGGTTGAAGCCAAATCCTCTATCCCTTAGCCAATAAAGTCCCTGGATTTTGGAAGCATAAATCTAATGCTTTCTTATGGAAATGCAAAGGCACAAAACTCAAGAAATAAAGTCACCGGGACAAAGATCAGGTTCTAGGAACATAATAGGAGATCTTTGTCCATAAGGTTAATTTTATCTTAATTATCATCTTTGTTTGAATTTATTGGCATTTATATAGTAGTTTAAATCCTTTTTAATAATCTCATTGCTTACTAATTACAATTGGGTTTCTTTCTATATTTTAATTCTATTCAATGGGAAAGTTTCCTCTACAAAATTCTTCTTTTGTCCCCTATTTCTATTACTTTATAGTTCATAATACTAATCAAATCTCATTTTACTAATAATTTTAATTTTAATTTGATTATTGGCCTACTGATTTAATTAATAATATTTTTCAGAACATTGTCCGAGAGTGGACAGTTATTCTATTCTTTTTAATTGTGTATAAATGTTTTTAAGGTGATGGTTATGTATAAATTATTAAAACCTGAGGTTGGTATTTTCTACTTTTATATTACTTTTTGATTCCTATTATGCTAATATAAACAAAAAGCAAAAGGAAAGAAGTGTATTTAAATATTAAATCAAACAATACTTTAGAAGAATTACAAGTTAAGATTTAATCTTAATGGATAACAAAAAAGCATGAGTAATGTTAATTTTATACAGTAAAAAATATTTAGAAATATTAATAAATTCATTTTTATTGTCTTTTAATTTGTTTTCTTTAGTTAAATTTTGTTTTTTTTTTGGACCAAAAGTCATAATTTCACTGTAAACTGCATAATCCATATTACATAAGGCAGTAGGCAGAGTGCCAACCCATCCATTATGACATCCAACCTGACACTCGAGCTTTGATAGCTCATAAGCCAACACATTACTAGATCTGCATACACGGTGAAAACTAACATCAGTACACAATAGAGCTGTGGTTTTGACATCGATTATAAGACTTCCACATTCCCATAAAGTTCCATCCCCACGTTCAATTTCTTTCATAACAAGTAGCCAGTCTGATTCAATGATGAGGCACAAGAAACCCAATTCCATGGCTAGTTCCAGACCGAATTTAATAGCTAACACTTCGGCGTGGAATGGCGAAGAGACAAAAGCAGCCTTTGAATTTGCTGAAGCAAGGACCTTCCCTCTATTATCCCTCATTACCACCCCAATTCCAACAAACCCCTCTCTCTCATTAAAAAAGGCATCAACATTGACCTCGATAAGACCCCTCTGGTGGACTTTCCCAAGACCCACTAACTTGAATCCTGGTCTGTAACGCGCTTTGTTCTTGTATCGTGCACTCCCACAATCTGACATCCTGCACTAGTTTAGAAGGTGTAGAACAAAAGCTCTTATTTCGATTAGCCCAAAAATACCATAATATGTGTTGATACTTTTTTTGTGAAAGGTCAACCACGATTCTACAACACAGAAAGGGTCAGAAGGGTGCCAGAATTGATACTCCGAAGCATTTTCTTATGGTTAAGTCAGTGAATGAGTTTTTGTACTAAATATGGCTAAGAAAGCTTAAAATGAAAAGATCTTGCTTACCTTTGAGTTTGCTTGCCTTTTTATAGGCATTGTTGGGGGACATGGTATCAAGTGATTTGACAAGAGGACAGCTAGCGTCGAGCTAGCTGTCAAGCTATGGTGCCTTGTGGTCGGCTTTGTCAGTCGACCGCCATTTAGGAGGTGTCAGTCTTGAGGTCATGCTGTAGCCAAGAAGTCACATCGATCTTCGATCGTGTTTTGGCGATCGCCTGGTTGCCTTGGTAGCCTTTTTGGTTATGGCAACTATGGTGATGATGAAGTATTTGGTCGATAGTCCTACTAGTATAACAATTACCCCCTTTATCTAAAAAGAGTTATAAAATGACTTGGTGTTTTGGACTTTGGGGATAGATGAATTGGTGCATGGCTAGGCGGGAATTTTTGAAATGCAAAGGTGGTAGGTGGCATTAGTTGCAGCTGTAACTGTAGGGTGATAATAAAAAGGGGCATATCAGGGGGTGACTTTTCAGTGATGTGACAGAGTGGGGAAGAATGAGAGTGGGATGTGTGTCTTGCCAGGGAAATGTGGAGGGATGCCGTTTTAGGGATACAGTGCGTAAAAAAAAAAAGAGAAAGGATCAGGGGTGGACACGTGCCAAAGGAGACAAAAAATAAAAGGACAGGATGATAGTGGTGCGCAGTGATGGAGAGGGACGAATGAAACAGTGACACGTGTTGAGTTGGGAAGTACGAAAGGTTAAGCCCTTTGGCTATATAAGGGAGGCTTTGTTGAGGAGAAAGCACAGTGTGGTTTTTCCAAGAGAAAAAAAAAAGAAAGAGAGGAAAAACAAAGAAAAAAGAGTTTGGTCGTGTGTTTGTTAGGTGCTTCAGAGAAGCAAGGGTAACTTTTTGGTGGTGAGAGTGCTAGTGAGAGGTATCAAAGTTCTTTGGAAGGTTTGTTAACGTGTTTGTGTGTTGTGTTGGTAAGGAGCGAGCAGGTGGAGTCTCGAGTGAGGAGCACTGCCACTTGGTGAGTTTGAGGAAGCTAGTAAGTTCTAGTTTGTTTTTGATTTTTTGGTTTCTGGTTGTGGGGTTTATGACGAGTACTTGTAAGGGGTGGATGGTAAGAAAGGGAAGGTTGTTCATCAAATCAGTTAAGAAGAAAGGTAGGTTAGAGGAAGCAGGGGAGAAGGTGAGGAGGATAGTTGAAAGATTAAGTCAGGGAGGTGTGGTTGGTCATGCAATAGCGGAGGAGAGAGAACTGAGGAAAGCAATGGCGGCTGAGCAAAGTGGCGATCGGGGATCTGGGCAAAGTGGTGAAGTGTGTGGGGATGGTGTTGAGGAGGACATTGGCCATATAGTAGAGCCGATCATCAATTTAGACACGGAGTCGGTTGAGATATATACTCGTTTTGTAAATATGCAAACGGTTAGGAGGTGGATGCATGAGAGAGGAGTGGATTTGGAGAAGTACCAGATTGCTGAAGGGGGGATAAAGCAAAAGGCCACGTTCACTGAAGAAGATAGTGCAGCGTTTTACTTTTATATTTTCAAGGGCGGGTTTCATCTTTCACCGGAGCTGTTCTTTTGCGCTTTGCTAAGGAAGTACAATTTGTTGCCTAACTAGCTCAAGCCAAATAGTTGGGCAATCCTCCTTATGTACTTCCTTGTGTGTAAGGAGAAGGGGTGGCTGTTGTCAATAGGGGTGATGAAGAAACTGTTCTTCCTAAAGCAAGGTGAGCCTTGTTTCTACTTCCTGCAAGCCAGGGATGGAAGAGGTTAATAATAAACCTCCCGTCAAATGCTCACATGATGAGGGAGTAGTTCTTCGTGGTGACCAAAATGGCAGGCACGTCATGGGGTTTTCCTGTCTAAAAGGTCAAAGGTCGTGTCAAGCAACGAAAAGGCGAGCCTGGACATAGAGGAGAATGAGCAAGTGCTATTTTTTAAGAGTGATCGCGTGACTAGTAAGGAATATTTGATGTTCGGAATGTTCAAAGTGGGTGTTTAGGGCGGGACCTTCCAAACGTGCTAAAAGGGCTAGTGCGGCCCCTTAGTCAGCAAAAAAGATGGCGTCTGCTGAGACATCAGAGAGGTATGGCTGGTAAGTGATTTTAAGTGTTAGGGTGGCGAATGTATGTTTTGTTGTATAGTGTTTTGATATTTTGTTTCTATGGTTATAGGTGAAGGTGTGGCGAATGAGGGAATAGAGGATATGAAAGAAGAATGAGAGGGGGCAGAATGTTTGGTGGCCATGTTGGTGAGGAGGAGATCAAAGTGTTTGATAGAGGAGCGGGTAGGGATCGTCTATCCACTCAAAAGGCTGAAAATGGTATTTGCTTAGGTTTTTGTTTTTAAGGTAAAATATATGGATAGTTTGATAGAGGTTTCTTGTTTACGCAGGAATGGATGCAGTATAAACAGCTTTAGCAAAACAGGCGGCCAAACAAGCTGCAGCAGAAAGGGTGGCTACGTGTCAACGAAAAGGGAAAAGGAAGGTGGGTATGGAGCAGCTAGAAGAAGCCACGCTTGAGCCCATGACTGTGAGGCAAGAAGGCAGTCCAGCTACTGTGTCTGCTGCGGTGACTACCGTTGTGCCCGTGGCACCTGTTGAGGTAGAAAAGGTAGGATTAAGTAGTAGTCCCATTTCAGTGAGCGAGGTATCTTCACAGTCGAGCAGCGCATCTGCAAAGCCACATTTGAGTCATGACAGTTCGAGTGCTGGAGGTCAAACGTCACCTGGTATTCTCTGAGACGGATGAGTGCTAGATGCTGAAGCAGTGCTCAAGTGGCCTGTGAAAGGTATGGCGCCTATTAATAGAGAGGTGCTGAGTAGAAGAAGTCCAGCTCAAAACTTGAATGCTACAATGGTTGGGCTGGTGGAGGTGAGGTTTGTCTGACTAGTGCGTTAGGTAGTGTAGGAGGATGTATATGTTGCTGACTTGTTGTGTTATGCATGATGTAGGCACTTCATTGCCAAACGTCATACATGTGCCAAATGACGAGTTGGTAGGAGAAGTTCAACCAATACGTGTCAATGATAGTAGAGCTGGACGCCCAAGTGGTGAAGCACAAAAAAATGAACGAGAACTAGAAGCTTCCTTAAAGGAAATTGAAGAGAGGAGGCTGGCCGAAATTGTCGAGCTGTTCCTCAAATGGGAGAAGGCAGAAGCTGCAGCTGCTGAGTAGGGGAAGAAGCTCGAGGAACGCGATACTGAGCTTCAGTCTGCAAAGTTTAGGGTCGTTGAATTGGAGGCATAACTTGGCAAGATGGAGGCTTATCACTAGTTAGAAATGAAGAAGCAAGAGGAGAAGATTTTTGATAAACTTTTTGCTGCAGTGGACTCCTATAGATGTAGCACTTTTTATGGAGTACAGCTATTGCGAGGTCCCCTTGATCTAAAAGCGATCGACTTAGGTAAGTTGTATACGCCACCCGAGGGCTTCAACGTGCTGTTGCCAAGCCAGCAGGAAGTGGATAAAGGGCAATCAAGGGATGTGGCTCTATATACTCCTACTCTAAAAGAGTTTGAGTTGGGAGAGTTTGGTGATAATGCTGGCGAACAGGTTGTTTCATCCGCCAAAGATAAATAGATGCTATTGTAATGAGCCAGATGGTTTTTTTTGTAACTTTAATTGATAAATGAAAATACCTTTTGTTATTTTAAATGTTTGCGTGGTATGAAATACTTAGTTTTACTTCAACTCTTTTGACTTTGATAGCCAAATCAATCAACTTAACGTTTAGGCCTTTGTATGTTGGATCATATGAGTAAGAGTGGTTTGGAATGATGATTTTTCGTAGATATGATAGCTCTTTTGAGAGCCATTATGGCGATCACTATGTTCCTTGATTATAAGTGACCTTAGTGGCCATTAGGGCGACTAGGTGTTGCGAGTAGAGGAATGACTTAGAGTTAAGTGAGTTACTGTCCCATTCTCTGAAGTCATGTTTTGTGGCATGTGTGGCGAGTAGTATGACTTGGCGTCATAATTGTTAGCCTTAGAGGCCGTTGGGGCAGTTGGGTGTCACAATTTTAGAAGACACCTTTGAGGTGCTGAAAAAGTTTAGATTCGGATGAAGTTTGTTTTGGCAATCAAAAGGTGATAAATTCTTTAGGGAGTGGATACTTATAGGTAGTATTTCTTTAAGTGAACGGCGTTCCATGTATTAAGGATTAGTTGTCTGTTCATTTCTGCTAACTTGTATGCGCCAAATCCAAAAACCTTAGTTATCTGATAGGGTCATTCCCAATTTGGAGATAGTTTCTTTCATTCCCCGGTAGGTCGACTTGCTTTACAATTTTGGAGGACAAGGTCACTAACTTGGAATTGTCGATTGTGAATGCGACGGTTGTAATATCTAGGTGCTTGTTGCACCTGAATCACCATTTTGATGGCGGCATCTTTTCTACCCTCTTCTAGTAAGTTAAGGTTGGCTTTTAGGTGTTCGAAGTTGAGTTGTTCATCAGTGTTGGCGGTGCATAGGCTTTGCACTCCCATTTCAATGGGAATAACAGCTTCTGTACCATACACAAGGTTGAAAGGGGTGGCTACTACTACTGCTTGTGTTTCTGTAGTACGGATCGCCCAAAGTATCCTCAATGTTTTTTTTGCCCATGCGCCTTTTATGTCATCTAGTTTTTTCTTTAATAGCTATAGGATATTCTTGTTTGTGGATTTTACCTAGTCATTTGACTGTGGGTGAGCGATAGAGGTATGGACAAGGTTAATGAGGAACTTTGTACAAAAATCGTGCAACTTATTAGCTGAAAATTGCTTATCATTATTTGCTATGATAACATTAGGTATCCCAAATCGATAAAAAATGGATCACCAAATGAAACTTTCTATGGTTCAGGCAGTGATGATAGCAATGAGTTCGGCTTCTACCCAGTTGGTGAAATAATCGCACACAACAATGAGGAATTTACGCTGGGCAGTTGCCAAAAGGAAGGGTCCTAAAATGTCTATCCCCCAAATGTAGAATGGGCATGGGCTGAAAATTTGTTTTAGTGCTTCTGCAGGCTAATGGGGGATGAGGGTGAACTGTTGGCATTTGTCACATCTTTTGACAAGTGTGGTTGCATCTTTTCTCATCGTAGGCCAAAAGAATCATTGTCTTAGCGCCTTGAGCACTAGAGCTCATCCATCGAGGTGGTTACCATAGATGCCTTCATGTATTTCTCTTAAGACGTAGTTGGCTTCTGAAGGAGCCAGGCATCTGAGTAGAGGAAGAGTGAAAGATTTTTTGTATAAGGTGTTATCAATGATTGTATATCTGGCTGCTCGCTTTTCCAATCGTCTCCATTATAAGAGGTCAGTCGGGGCTTGATTATCCTTGAGAAAGGAGAGAAATGTTGTCATCTAATTTCCTTCAACATCAACACTGATTTAGTGCATAAACATTTCGTAGCTGGGCTTTGGGATGCATTCAAGTAGGACTTTTCCTTTTGTAGAGATGTCCATGCTACTTGCCATTTTGGACAAACTGTCAGCTCTAGAGTTCCTTTCTCTGGGGATTTGTTAAATTATGACATGAATGAAGCTTTAGGCCAGAGTTGCAATCACGTTGTAATATTTGGCAAGCAGCTCATCTTTTACTTCATATACTCCGTTAACTTGGTTAGCCACTAGCTTGGAATCTGTGTGGACGATAAGGTGGTTAGCACCAAGGGTTTTAACCAGCTTCATGTCGACGATTAGCGCTTCATACTTAGCTACATTGTTTGATGTTGCGAACTGAAAAGGCTGTATTGCTATTTTTAGCCGTGGGGGTCAAGTAATAGGACTCCTACCCTGTCTTTTTCTTTGCCTGATGATCTGTCCACTTAAATAGTCTAAACATCATCTTGGCGATCAGGAAGAGGATCCAAAACTTTGCTTTGAGGGTCGTTGCTGGTCGAAGTGCTATTTGGCGGTGACTCTTTTGACATTTGGAAAGAACATTTAGTGATGAAGTTTGACAGAGCCTGTACCTTGATTGCTTTTCTAGGGCTATAGGCAAGCCCAAATTCACTAAGTTCAACACTTTAACGAATCATTCTTCTTGTTGAGTCGACTTTGAGAAGGACACCTTTGAGGGGGTGGTCTATTAGGATGGTGATGAGATACGCTTGGAAATATTGCCTTAACTTTCTAGCGACCACGATGAGGGCGAAGACCAATTTTTCCAACTTGCTATAATAAAGCTCCTCGACTTGGACTGCCCTGCTAACGTAATAAATAGGGTACTGCTGCTTGGCTTTTTCTTTTACCAAGACGGTGGCAACAGTCTCTTCGGATTCGGTAAGATATATATATAGCTGCTCGTTTTGTTTAGTGTTAGTAAGGGCAGAGTGCTCAAGTATTCTTTTAGTTTGTCGAATGAATGCTGGCATTCCTCGCTCCACTTGTACCTGGACGCTCTTCTTAGCAATTTGAATAAAGATAGGTATTTGTCAGCGGATTTGGAGATCAAGTGATTTAACGTTGCTACTCGCTCTGTCAGCCGCTGCACTTTCTTACTAGATTTTGAGGGAATCATCTAGAGTATTACGCTAATCTTTTTGGGGTTTGCTTTGATCCCTCATGATGAGATTATGAATCTTAGGAATTTTCCTGCAAAACCACCAAATACACATTTAAACGGGTTGAGTTTCATTTTATACTTATGGAATATGTGGAAGGTTTCTGTCAGGTCGCCATTGTGCTGACAGAGGAAGGGACTTTTGACTATCATATCATTGACATAAATATTCATTGAACACTGGTTTGATGTTTGAAAAGTTTGTTGACCAGGCACTGATATGTGATTCTAGCATTCTTTAGGCCAAAAGGTATAACTTGATAACATAAAGTACCGTCTTTGGTGATGAATGAATGTTTTGTTTTGGTCTTAGAGGTCTATCTTTACTTGGTTGTATCTGGAGAAGGCATCCATGAAGCTTAAAAGCATGTGATCTGTAGAGGCATTGATAAGTCGATCGATAGTTAGGAGTGGGTTGCTGTCCTTTGGACAAGCTTTATTGAGGTCGTTAAACTCAATGCACATACACCACTTACCAGATGCCTTTTTGACAATAACCACTCCGGCTAGCCAATCATGATATTTGATCTCACGGATGTAGTTGGTTGCCAGTAGTTTGTCGACTTCTTCACGAATTACTGTGAGTAGTTTCGGGTTGAATCGCCCCTTTTTTTATTTGACAAGCGTGGCTCGGGGGTCCACATGTAGTGAATGCATAATAATAATTGTGTCTATCCCAAGCATATCGGCTGCCAGTCAGGCAAAAACATTCACGTTATTCCTGAGAAATGTTGCAAGAAGATTCTTTTCTGGTGGGCTGAGGGAAGATCTGATGTTGGTAGCTAACTCGGGGTATGAATCGTAGAGGGCCAGTTTTTCTGTATCTTCAGCTGGTTGAGGTTTGTGGTCGTCAAAACCACTTTTAGCATCAAAGCTTTCAAGTGTGATTGCCTGTGGCTGGGTATGTATAATGGTGTCGATCGCTAGTTGAGTTGCGCTATCATTTACTGCAGTTGTTTGACGTGTGGCCAATTCAATTGATATTAGGTGGCACTGGTAGACGGTCTGTTGGTTAGATCTTATGTATCCGATTCCCGTTAGCGTGGGGAACTTGGAAGTTAAATAGTAAATAGCGGTGACCATTTTAGTTTTTTTCATGAGAGGCCTACGTAGGATGACATTATAGGCAAAGGGTTGATCGACAATTAGGAAGTCAACCATAGTAGTAACCATATGGTTACCATCACCTATTGTAACGGGTAGTGTGATCGTCCTTTTGACCAAAATTGGCTGATTGGCAAACCCGTAAATTAGAGATGATGGGGTTAGATCGCTAACATTGAAACCTATCTGGCAGAGAGCATCCCATTGCAAAACTTTAACTGCGCTACCATTGTCTATGAGGATCCTGTTGACTTAATAGTTGCTTATGGTGGCAGAAATGATGATCGGGTCATTTTTGCGGTTAGATAGGAGGTGAGAATCACAGTTATTGAAGCTGATCGCTCAACTGGGTTGCTTGAGGCATTTAGGGGCCACATTTACTACCATGACACTTCGCAGGTGGGACTTGCGCTTTAACTTGCTGGTAGCCCATTCTTCGGCTGGACTAATGATGATGTTTATGATGCTAACAACTGATCACTTGTTAGGGGTGGCTTCCTGCTGCCTATTAGAAGAGCACCTTTGGTTTTTATTGTTCGTTTCTCTTTTAACAAACTGTTTAATTGCGCCTTTCCTCACTAGTGACTCGATTGCATTTTTTAGGCTGATGCAATCCTCTTTTACATGCCTTATGTTATTGTGAAAATTATAGTGTTTTTCGGGATTACGCTTGCTACGGTCTCCTTTCATTGGAAGGGGTGCTCAATTAGACTTTCTCGCATGACGGTGTTGAGATTTTGCGATCTAGAGGTAGTTAAAGGAGTATAGGATTCATACTTGGTGTGCGATGGGGGCCACGCTTGTTTCCTATTGGGACTGTTTGGTGATGTGCCAATTTGTGCATATTTGGAGTGTTAGGGCCCTGAGTGGTCTATTCGTCGGTTGGCTTTCTGACTTTAATCACTTTTTTACTCTCTATCCTAATTTTCTGTTCGTCAATTTGTGATTTCTATTTCCTTAGCCTCTGCATATTTCTGTGCTTTTTCGTAAAGGTAGTATAACTTCGTGGGTTGAGCATCCGTTAAGGCGTACTTCAGGTATTTATGACGAACGCCTGCTATGAAGGCTTGGATAGGCTATTCATCATTGAGATCTCAGACCTCTAGGGTGGCAATGTTAAAGCAATTAATGTAATCGCAAAATCATTTCTCCATGATTTTGTTTAATCACCATCAAACTAGCAGAGGTTCTGGCGGCTGTGTGGCAGCTATTGAAATGGGCAAGGAAGTGCCTGCCTAGCTGGTCAAAGTTTATGATGGAACTCAGGTTCAGGGAATACCACTATGTTCGAGCTGGTGCTCGGAGCATTATTGGAAAGATATGGCACTGTATGGCATCTAGGATATCATGCAGATTGTGAAATGCACGAAAGTGATTTAGGTGATCGCCTAGGTCGATCTTGCCATCATACTTGTTAGGAAAAAGCTTTACTTTCCAAGGGACTGTCACCTGACGGATTTCGGGTGAAAAGGGGTTGTGTTCGTCAGCTAGCCACTCCCAATTGTCCTTCCGGGGTTCGTGAAGCTGTTTGATTTCTTATTTGAGGGCAGCTACCTGTTGGGCGAGGTCCAAAGGCTGAGGTAGCTGGTGGTGTCTGTTGGTGTGGCAGGAGGTTTCCAATGGCACATGTCGCGGAGCTGGCATGGGGTAGAAACCTTCCTCTACCATTGGATGAGTATACGGTCTGGTACAATGGGCCAATCTTGGGGTCTCGGGTTTAGGATGTTTTCAGTGTGTTGTGTCGGTTGGGTGTTTTAGCGATTGGTTTGGGAGTTGACAAGTTATGCTAGTTAAAGTTGTGATTGGTAGATGGTAGCTAGCTAATTGGCGATGGCTTGGAATTAGGCTTGGTAGTGGGCGTGATAGTCAAGTTGGCTAGGTGATGATAAGGCTGGTAACGTCATCGCATGGATTTGTGGTGGCATAGGTGTGTTGAGATGGGAAATTGGGGGTGCTAGGGCATCCACAGGTATGTGAAGTGTGTTTGTGGTGGTGTTAATGGCTGTTTTGGGGTTGCTGAGGCCTGCTGGTTGGTCATGGTAGGGAACAATGGTGGCCATTGGTGAGATCAGCCTTAGCAAGGTTCTGATAATAGGCTAGTGGTGAATGGGCCAACTAATAGGGGAGGAGAATAGGTATTTAAGTGTGCGATGAGCTGGGGAGTGTGGGGGTTGGTGGAGTTGCGGTTTGGTTTGTTGCCTCCGATAATGGTGAAAGTTTTTGAGGAGTAGCGTTAGCGTTTTGGTCAGCCATGGTTTTTGCTCTGTTCCCATAAATGGTGCCAATTGTTGATGCTCTTCTTTTGAAAGATCAACTACAGCCTTGCAACACAGAAAATGTCAGAAAGGTGCTAGAGTGGGTACTTCAAGGCACTCTCTGATGGTTAAGCCAATGAATGGGTTTTTGTACTAAATATGGCTAAAAAAGCTTAGAATGGAAAGATCCTGCTTACCTTTGAGTTTGCTTGCCTTTTTATAGGCATTGTTGGGGGACATGGTGTCAGGTGATTTGACAAGAGGACGGCTAGCGTCGAGCTAGCTATTAGGCTATGATGCCTTGTGGTCAGCTTTGTCAGTCGGTCACCATTCAGAAGGTGCCAGTCCTGAGGTCATGCTACCGCCAAGAAGTTACATCGATGTCTGATCGTGTTTTGGCGGTCGCCTAGTTACCTTGGTAGCCTTTTTGGTTATGGCGACTGTGGTGGCGACAAAATAGTTGGTCGATCATCCTACTGGTATAATAATATGTTTAGGCATTTTTCCACGCAATTTGTTCACTTGGCAAATTTCAAAACTCTAACCAAAAATCGAAATCTACTGTATGTGCTGCTGTAAACTGCAATACACTAGAGCATGCATCCTTCCACACTTGTTGTTAACTGAAATAGCACTAAAAAAAATGGTTCCAATTTTTAGAGCTTGCACGAGACACAAAGTAGATGTTGTCAACATGAAGGTTTTTGCTGCATAGTGTTTATGTGGTAGGCAGACTGCCTTTCATCGCCCGCCACATGAAGACCTTTGTTTTCGGACTCATTTTGGCTTGCCACAGAATATTCCATTTTCCAGACCTTTGATCCTGTTGATGACTTTGTCTCCCTAACACCATTCTTGTTATGTAATAGCTGATCTGACTGTAAATTGCCCTGTTATCGAATCAACCCAAAATAGTCTTTCTTCTGAAACCTTTCGACTTAAAGCCGTATGTAATACAATAACAGCGTCTTCTTCGGAGAAAAACTCTCATTAGCTCCTCTTTCCAGCTCCATCATTCTTGCCTGATTGGCATGGCCACTTTTATAGGAGTATGGTATTGTTCTTGCTCATTATCAACCATATAACTTGGCTTCTTGTTAATCCATATATCCCTTCATACGTCAATGTGTTATCAATTTCCCACCCTCCACCGATAACCATTCAGTAAAATTTCCCTACCATTCAGCAAACTCTTCCAAACGGAAGACGGATTAAATCCCATCGATGCCTCCAAAAAGCTTTTGTTAGGAAAGTAACGTGCCTTCAAAACCTTGAAACACGAGGACTCTCCATTTTGAACCAATCTCCAGCATTGATTGGGGAACAATGCCAAGTTGAAGGCCTCGAGATCTTGAAACCCCATGCCAAGTTGAAGGCCTCGAGATCCTGAAACCCCAATCCCCATCTAACTTTTGATGCAAGCATAGATTCCCAATGCATTTAAATTGTAACATTTATTTGTTACAATTTAGTCCTTTCAATTTAGTTACTTTCAGGGAATTTTCAATTAGGATTTTTTTGCATCTTGATTTTATTTATTTCATCACATCCAAGATTTTTTTTATGCATATAAATTTATAATCTAATCTTTTTAATTTTAGAATTTACTTATTTAATTACATAAAATTAATTTGGTTGGAATTAAATTCTTTTCCAATTAATGTAGTTTCATCCTATCTAGACCATTAAGTCAGGCAAATTTTACTACATGATCATCATGAAGTCTAGGTAATTAGCTTGCAAGTTATATGACAAATGCATGATGAGTTATGGCAAAGAGCAAAAGAAAGCATGGCCAACATTTATTAATTTTCACCTATCAAGTTAACAAAAAAAATGAAAAATATATATTTTTTATGAATTTTAGAAAAAAGGGGTTTCAAATCCTCCTTGGCCAAAGGGAGGATATTTTCATTTGGCTCTTTAACTTTCTTTGGCAAAAATTTTGTTTTTCTTCTTAAGTTTCCAAACCTGTTCTCAAGTTTTCAAGCTTTTAAAGCATAGAAATATTTTTTTTATTGTGTTCATCTTCTCCATTTTTCTTTCATTTTCTTTCTTTTTATGAGCTTATTGATCATTTGTGCTCATGGATTATTAATTGATGTTTAAAGGCCAAGTGTGTATGCCATGAACAATTTCTTCTAGTAGATTATTTGTTCTTATTTTCTATAACAACGACTTGGTTGTGATCAGGAAAATATTTTGGGTGAAAATAATATTTACCTTTGTATGTAAATACGTTTATTATTATTTTATTCTATTTTCCTGGACATTTGCATGTAGATTTCTCATAAATCACGCTCATATGTTCATATTTCATGATTTCATGGATATTGGTATGATTTGAGTTTGGTAATATCTAGGATATGTGTTTATTTTGCCATGCAAATAGTAATGTTGAAAGGAAATTTTTTCTTTGGTAGTTTTGGTATAGGCTAAATATGAGTGGGTTTTTTTTGGTGATTTTTCTTTTTTATTTTAGTACTATTAGGAGACATTTTGCACTATGTGAAAGTTGGAGGCCCAGAAAATATTTTTTTAAAAAATTTTTAAGGCTTCAGAAAGGTACTTCCAAGCCTTGGCCAAACCTTATGAGAGTTATTTGGTGAAGTTTTGATTTGTTAGGGCCTTTTTGTAATTTTAAAAAGTGTTTCTAAGCCTAAAGTGCTTAGTTGACTACTAATGGGGCTTTTACAGGTTTTTTATGCATTTTTAACAATAATTAACTGCATTTCTTACAGTTTTAGCCTTTTAGGATTTTTTTTTTCATAATTTTAAAAAGTATAGGGCTTAATTGCTAAATTGGGAAAAATTATTTCTAAGCCTAAGGTGCTTGGCCGAATGCTATGTGGTATATTAGAAATGTCTTCCATGCATTTTAATTCCATTTTAAAACCATTTATGTGCATTTTAAACCATTTAGGGACAATTTTGCAAATTTAAAAAGTTTAAGGTCCATCTAACCAAATCTTACATTTTGTCATTTCCTTGCATATCATTCATCTAGGATATGTAGGATGTTTTAGGAGCATTTCTAGCATTTTTAATCATTTAAGGTTACAGTGTAATTTTGAGAAATTGAGAGA
The DNA here is from genome assembly GCA_038381835.1 of Adansonia madagascariensis. Classification (NCBI taxonomy): domain Eukaryota; kingdom Viridiplantae; phylum Streptophyta; class Magnoliopsida; order Malvales; family Malvaceae; genus Adansonia; species Adansonia madagascariensis. The sequence goes on from JBBYHL010194146.1 coordinate 24,097, forward strand.
TCTATTAGAAATTTTTGCATTTTAGGTTACATTTTCCACCTAAGTTACCCATTGAGGTTATATTTGTCATTCTACATCAATCTTGAGCCTTTTAAGGTTATTAGGATACTTTCATATTGAAGGTATACCTTACAGGGTATTTTAGTAATTTATCCTAAATTGAGTCTTTTAAGGTAACTAGATACTTTCATGTCAAAGGTGATCTTCAATATAGGATGGTCATTTCATGATGGTATTGAGTCTCTTAGGATAAGGATACTTTCATATCAAAGGTATATCTTAGAGGGCATTTTAGTAATTTATCTTAGAATCGAGTCCTTTAGGGTCACTGGGATACTTTTATGTCAAAGGTGCACTTTAGGGGATATTTTGGTCTCTTCGACCAAGTCTGAATCTATCTGGTTTTGTATTTTTCGTTGAAACCAAGTCTTATGACAAGTTTTATTATTTTAATAAAACTAGGGTTTTTTTCAAGAATTCGGCAATGTCTCTAAGTTAAAGTAATACATGGTATATCTTCCAGCATACGGAAGGGGTTTCACGGATTATTTTTATAACAAGATATCTTGCTTAAAATGAGTAAAATTGAGACTTTTTGGATTTCATAAAACAAAACTTCGTGTATCTCTGGTTTCATTCAACGGGGTACGAATGACATTTTTATTTTGAAAAACATTTAAAAACTTGATTTTCTTAGACAGAATTATAAATATAATTTAGGGAAATTTGAAATATGGAAATTATAATTAAAAATTGGATAACAAATCGAATAAAGAACAAGATTTAAATTAACACGCAATTAAAAGGTACTGATTTTCGAGTATCATGAGAGAGATCGATCCTTAACTCATGATTGCAATTGACTTTCGAATCCTTTCACGTGTTTTTTGGTATTAATGTGGATCTCAGATTTTTTCGAGGGTTTTGGTAATCCTCTACATATGAACTATGGTAGGTGACCAATTTCATTTAACCGAAATAGGTTGGTGGCTACTTTGAGATAAATAGTCGTTTTGTAACGATTATTTATAGTTGTGTAAGCAATTTATCTCGACGACTCAATTGTCAAATAAAAATAATAATAAATAAATATAAACGAGAGATTCACCCATCTTTGAGTTTGACAATTCAAGATTTAAGTCCTAACCATGTTGCGATAGGGGTAAGCGTGTGTGATGTTAACAATAAGCTATAATAAAGTCCAAAAATATGATGTATTTATGAAAAGCATTTTCGTCGTGATTGTGAGTAGTGGACCTTTTTGCAAAACGATGTGAATGGATTCAATTAGTAGGGAATCTGACTTGCCAAGTATAAAATATCACTTAACTAATTGGAAAATTCTAGCGTTTTTTCCAATAATATTTATAAGTGTTAGAATAACATTAACTACGAATAAATATGTAATTAAATTTAGTATTTATATTCAAAACTCAAAATGACAGGAGTTTTGGTAGAATTAGTTTTATCTTTTAATTTTAATGTTACAAAAATATTAAATAGCTATATATAGAATTAATAGATTCCAATGATATTATATTTAGATAATAATATATTTCTAAAAACAAAGTTAATTAGTAAATTCCAAGTCAAGTAAATAATAAAACATATAATTATGGCTTGTTATAGGAATGTTGGTATTAATGCGAAAATGATAATATATTAGATATATTTTACTTCTAATATAAATTCTTGATTATTTTTAAGCCAACCAACGTAATTAGCATTAATCTTAAAAATATGTACAGAAGATTTGGACATATATGAATATTCCCATAAAAATTGAACACATTCAAGTCATATATTATACTTTTATAACCTACCTCTCATCTTCAAAAATCTAACTCAAGATTGATATTCTTTACTCTAATTTCCACATGTATATTATAGAAAAATATATATATGTATTGATATATATATATATATATATACATATTACAATTTAATGCAAAATACCTAATGAGGGTCATACCAAAAGTGTTTTTTTTTTTATAACATACGGAACATTGATTAACTTTTAATATATGTTAACTATTCAATTTGAAATTAGGTATGAATATGTTACTTTTAAATATATTCTAAATTATTTGAATATTTTGCAACTTAAACTTTAGTCATTTACAATATGACTATATGAATCATAAAAATATTATTTTAATAACATAATTAGGACTACAATTTTAAAGTTATTGATTCTATTAGATTTTGCTTTAAATAAATATATATATTTAAATATATAATGAAGATTAATTTTTACAATTCGATTTAAAGCTATAGAGATTAGTTTATTTGATTCTACTCCATTTCTAGCTATAAACGTTAAAATATAGGTAATTAATTGTACATAAATCACAAAGTTATCTTCTCATTAAAATTGTTTAATGTAAGTCACAATATTACATATGTCGCTTTTAGCATGAAAAGATTAATGTTAAGAATACGATAAATATTATAATAATTGCATGCAAATTATACTTCATATAAGAAAACAAATTCATATCTTTTAAACTAGGATTATAGATTTTTTTTTTAATTTAACGAACTAATATTATTTATTATTCTTATTCCAATCTAATAAAATTAAATTTTTAAAATTAATATTACAAATAGATTTGATAAGTTTTCACTCCTATTCTCGATTAGATAAATCATCGGTAAATAATCATAATCTCTATTTATGAAGTTTAGAGTACGAGTTTTTTTTTTATTATGTTTTAAGGGAATGATGAAGAAATGTACTTACGTTATTGTGGTTAAAGTATCAAATGAAAAAAAAAAAATCTCAATATTCTATTGGAAAGCAGGCTATTTTAAAATTGCATAAAATGCATCATTTGGAGTAGAAGATAAAATTTAGAAGGTAATCATATATGATATTTCTTAGATGAAAATAGTTGAGGATAGATTATTATTTAAAATCATGTATGATATCATGAAAGAAATAAATTAAATATAAATAATTAATGATAATCATTAAAACAAAATTAGGAAAATACAAATCTTAAAAATCCAAAATGAAAAAAGCTTTTGGTATTAAACATGTTCTTAATCTCATTACTATCAAATAAATCTAAAATAATTTTCATTTTCATTTTGTGATGTAACGTCGGAGTATTCCTAGTTTAGTGTAGAATTAATGCTTCTGAACCGCTTGGCGGCATTACAGTCGCCCAAGAAACTTTGATTGACAAGTTAAATCAGGCCACATAATTAGCAACGGTGAAAATTGGAATGTGTCGGTGATAATAACAAATTGATAGTAGCAACAAAAGAAGGAAAAACAAAATATTAGATGCGGGCTCCGGGAGATCTCTGGGCAGTGATATTAAACTCTAGTTCTTATTGCCTTTGCTTTTAAAAGATATATACCAGAAAGAGATCAAAGTTTATCTCTCCAATTCCCCTGAAGAACAGAGATCTGGAAATTGACCCGAAACTCCCTTCGATTTGCCAGACATAATAGATAGAAAAAAGAAGCTAAAGAAATGGGTGGCTACGCGCTGGGTTCGGCGTTTGATTCAAAATCAGGGCAGATGATAATGGTGGCATTGCTTTTAATGGTTGGCTCTTTCTACGTTGGCAACCTTTTTGGCAACAATGCTCCCATTTACATCTCCCAAGACTCTGACACTTCATCTGTATCTGCATCTTCATCTTCATCTTCCCACGGTAACTTTCAATCTTTACTACTAGCTCACCATTTAATCGAATGCTTAATACCCACTTCCAATTCAATGCCTGATACAAAGCAATTACCTTAAATCTCTTTTAGCTTCTTCGTTTTGTTTTTTTAGTGTTAGCTTAAACTGTAAGGAAAATATGGCTTTTGTTTTATTTTTTATTTTTTATGTGTATGGATTGCGTGGCCTACTTTCCCTAAAGTTTAACCCGATATAAAAGTACACAGCTTGTCTATAGTTAAGTTCTAGGGTTGTAGTTCGCTGGGTGAAATCATAGAAGATGATAAGTTCTTTGGAGGGAGTATTTATTTTTGTAATAATTTATTTTTAATTTTTAAAATTCATTATCTCTATTGAAGTTTACTAGGGCTTAATTCTGCCGTGAAAAACAAGGCCACATTACACTGGCTTGCTAATTGATTCTTTCAATGTGTATGCTGAGATGATGATGACCATTGGTCACTAAATTCTATTGGATTGCTTATAGCCATGTGTAGATCAAACTATTATTAATGATGCAAACAGTACCTCTAGCAAAGAGTTAAACTGGGAATTATAGTTATAATGCAGTATGTAAATTAGCTCCTTCCTGTTC
>JBBYHL010194256.1:3006-28370 GCA_038381835.1 Adansonia madagascariensis
ATAAGAAATTGACCAGGGTAAAACTATAAGTCAACAAATAAAAAGGGTTGACCGAGATAAAACTTATAAGCCAACATCATAAGAGATTGACAGGGACAAAGCCGATAAGTCAACATAGGTAAGAGGTTGATCGAGACAAAATCAACAAGTCAACAAATAAAAGGGTTGACGAGATGAAACTGACAAGTCAACACAGATAAAGCATTGACCATGATAAAACCAATAAAGTCAATAAAGATAAAGGGTTGACCAGGATAAAACCAACAAGTCAACACATAAAAGGGTTGATCAGGATAAAAACAATAGTCAACAAAGATAAAATATTGACAAGATAAAGCCGATAAAGTCAACAAAGATAAAAAATTGATCGAGATAAAACCAACAAGTCAATGAGTAAAAGAGTTGACTAGGATAAAGTTGCAAGTCAGAAATGAGAAAAAGGTTGACTGGGATAAAGTTGACAAGTCAACAGGGATAAAAGATTAACTGGGACAAAGTCAACAAGTTAATAGGGAGAAAGGGTTGATTAGGATAAAGTCAACAAGTCAACAGGGATCAAATGTTTGACTGGGACAAAGCCAACAAGTCAATAGGGATAAAAGGGTTGATTGGGACAGAGTCGACAAGTCAACAGGGAGAAAAGGTTGACCAAGACAAAGCTGACAAGTCAATAAAGATAAAAGGGCGACCAGGACAAAGCCAACAAGTCAACAAGGAGAAAAAGTTGACTAGGACAAAGCTGACAAGTCAATAAATATAAGGGTTAGTGTAACATTGGAGACTTAATCAATTATCAGAATAAAACACTTAACTAACTTAAATCCCACTCCATCTACCTTGCCATAGGATTGCATGAAAGGGTGATAAAAACTCTTTTAAATGCTTCGAATATCATCATCTAAGTATTGAAAACATATTTTTGCATGCTTCGAATATCACCGTCGGCTTTGAAAAATTTTCCTTGATGAAAACCTTTAAATGCTTTGAATATCACCATCAAAGTTTCTTCAAAGCCTTCTTCACCTACCATACCATAAGATCGCATCAGAAGGTGATAGATTTCTTTAGAGAATTGTTTAATTTTTCCTAAAAAGTCATCAAATATTAAATTAGTGTTCATTGATTCAGTGATATAACTTATACAATTGGATAAATATCTGCTCAAGGCATATTTGCTTACTTCTACGAAATTATGAAAAGCATCATATTTCATTAAAATTCTAGGATTTATGGAATAAGATCACCTTTTTATTCTGACCTTGGGAAAAAATTGATTAAAATCCTTGAAAATTCTAAAACAATTTCAACCATGGATTTTCCAGTATCAAGGATAATAGATATGTTATCTTCATCATGATGTTAAAACTTTCTTATGATGAATGATCACCATTCAGGACTTCTTTGAATAAGATGAAGAAATGAATTTAGAGGCATAAATGGGTGGTACTACTAAAATTTGTCTTGAAGAAATTCATATGACAAAGTTGAAGTTTACCAAGACTAAATTCAGATGGATGTTTGCTTAAAGAATGCCTTGAAAGACAAACAATCAAGTTATAACATCCTTTAATCTTCAAATACAATAACCTGATAGGTGTTAAACTAATTCTAGTAAACACCAAGACTGAAAGGATTGATCTGAAAGGCTTTTGGTAAGCATTAATCCTCAAGGTTAGGTACAAAGTTTTAAAAGGTTATTTGGAAAGGAATCAATGTCAGGGCATTTGACCCAACCTTTTGTTGAGGTCATGAAATTTTTAAAGGCTTAGGGTCATTTTTGAATTAAGATGATGGGTTCTCTCTGATTGGTGACTATCTTTGTTGATTTAGGAGCAATTCTTAGGCTTTTAAGCCTGCCCCATCACATTATTAAAGCCCTAAAAATCATTCAAAAGATGAAATTTTAAAGAGCTTCCTAGGAACAGCTTGACAGCCCAGATAGCTATGTCTGATCAAAATAGACTTTGTTAGGTACGCAATGTAGGCCATGGTTCAGGGTTTAGAAAGAAAAAGATAAATGGCCCAAATAAAGTGTTTAAAGGTAATTGGATTAAAGATTAGTTCTGTTTAGAAAGAGTTGATTTTGGCATGTTTTTCAAGATGAACAAATCTTTTTTCTTCAGCAACTTATGTTTTCTTTATTTTTCTTTATTTCTCTTTTTTTTTTTCAAAACTTTCATCGTTCTTTATTTTGAAAGAACTTGAAATTTTCTTTATTCTTCACTTGGAATATTTGAACTCAAGATTTAAACTTTCTTCTTTCTTTAAAATTTACTTAATGACGTCTGATTTATTCTTCTCGAACTTTATAATGGAATTTGCCCCTTCTAATCTTAAAGCTTTGCTTCACTTGCCCTCTAGTGTGGAGGGTGGTCCTTGATTAGGGTTTAGAGAAAAAAATAAACTATCAGGCTTAAAGAAGACTGCAAAGGGAATAATTTTCTATTTTAAGAAAAAATAGAGAAAGAAGACCATTTTTCATTTCAAACATAGCCATTTCAACTAGTCAAGCATTTCACTAGGAAAAAAATTTTTTTTTTGAAAATCATTTTGAATATTTCAATAGCATGATGCTGCACTCAATAAAAGGCTTAAGATATGCCTTTCAATATGATTAGCTTCATACCTACCAACAACTAGTTGAGCCTCTAAGAAGGAAAATCAGATTGGCTTGGAAAAGATCTTGGATCTCATATCTTATGTATCAAAAATTGGTTTGAAAAGGTTTTGTTCAAAAGAAAAAGGAGATTTTGGCTTATGTTCACTCTCATTCTTCCTGAATTGAGGAATTGGAAGAGTGTCAAGAAAATTATGGCAAAAAATTATCAAAATAAGGGAAATCTTGAAATTACTATCATTATTTTAACACATGTCAAACTATCAATATCTAAATCTTTTAGGAGCATAACCTATTTGTTCGACCTTCAAGGAATCCATAGAAAAGAACATTTGGGTGTGGAAAATCTGTAGTGGTGAAAGGTCTATAGCTAAATGTTTGGGAGAATTATATATGTAGAAGTGAAGAACCTTTCTGAGAGAGCTCAAACTAATGGTGATCACCTACCAAAGAAAAATTTTCTAAAATATTATTATCTTAAATATTGGAAATCATAATGAACAAAATTCATGGTTAGTGAAGTATGTATACTATTTACAAATCAAAATTCATTTCATAAGAAATGTACAAAATTTTGAAGTTGAGATAGAAATTGCCCCTGATTCGCATACTACCAAAAGGTCAATAACCTTTAGACCAATCATCGTTGATAAATGTCCTCTAACTTCAAAATTTTCCTAAATTGACATCCTTAAGGGTTGAGCTGTAAATCAGCTAGTGGAACATCAAAAGGTGTATCAAACTCTAAGTTCTCAAGCTTGAAAACTCCACAAGATGTATGGTTATTTATTGTTATCTCAATCATGCCATGAGCACAGCCATTATATGATACTTGATTCTTTAGTAGATTCTTTAGTAGAAAAGATGAATCCAAAAGCTTATTGCATGGTAAAGAATCATCCAAGTAATTCAAGTTGGAATTTACAATAGCCTGTGATATCCTACCAACCATGCTAATACTTTAAATTATCTTCGCATTGAACAGCATACATTGGTTGATGGAATCCTTAGGCAAAACGTGTTACAACCTGACGCTCGAATTATACCACCTTGGGTAGGGAGTTTGCCAAGTTTTGTTGGAATGGTAGAAATTATATGATTCTATTGAGGTTGCTGAACAATGAAAGGCTGGGGTCGAAGATGCCATCCGAATGGATTTCCTTGTTTTCTCGACTTCTTAGGGTCTTGTCGGCTATGATAGAATTATTTTCTCATCCCACATGTGCTACCTATTACCCCTTGGTTAGCATGAATGTGCATTATGGGACCGACATCCATATACTGAACACCATAAAGTGGTTGCCTTTCAGTTTGCACTTCCTCGGATCCTCGGCAGAAGTGCTATTATGATACAGGACTATATGTAATAATAATAATTTTTTAGTTATGGTTTTGTTTTTGTGGGACCTTTCATTTTTGTTAAAGTCAAGGACCCCAATTCTATTTTCATGCAACGATTTTTACATCTGCCCCTTATGAAAGGGAACCAATATTAATGTCCACTAACTGTATATCTTAAATGTTAAAGAATTGTCTTTAAGCTTGTTCTTCCCCAAATCCCTAGCAGAAGTATAAAAAATATTTTAGTGGGTGCAAACAAACTTGCTTGTTCTAAGAAACTTCGTCGAGCTTGCAATTTGTGATGTCTTCTATTTCATGATTCGTGTTACTTCACCTTAAAAAAATGAAAAAAGAACTTAAATCAGTATGCATGAATACATATATCTTGTCAACATTTATCTTTATTATTATCCACATATGTATGTCAATAAATGAAAAAAAATGTATGAATGAACAAATAAATAAATGAGTGAATGAGACATGATTCAAAGGACATAAAGATTATTGTAGAAGCAGGAATCCGAGGAATTTGAGTCATGACTTAATAGCATTGTACCATTTACCAAAATTCTCTACCTTATCCACTGATTGTGGTCATACATAGTCATATTTACAAAATTCGAAAGCAAAGTAAAAAAAGAAGAATTGCTCTTGCAAATATTAAATTTTCCTAACTGTATTGTGCTTCTAAGGGATTTTTGAAAACCCTAATCATTCATTTTCTTAAACCTATATTCACAAAATATGGCAAGTAGCCCAAAACATTATCTTCACAATCATTTGATTTCCCCTGTACTCTAATACTTCCAATATGTGATCTTTTTTCTTTCATGTACACCCTTAGCCATTTTTATCAGTCTATTGAGCAGATTTTCCATTCGACAGACTTTATGGTTGAACTTTTCTTAGATGAACGTGAACGTATTGACCTTTGCCTCTGAATTATCACCCATCTTTTGATTCTTGAAATACAATAAATGAAACAAATTAATACATTATGGAAATTATGAATGCATGAACATATAAGAATGTGAACTTTGCAGGTGCATGAATGAATTTATAAGTTTCCATGGGATATATAAAAAGGTGATGCCAAGAATTAAAAAAAAAACTCTTTCATATTATATCAAATTAATAAAAGTAAAATATATCATAATAACATAATAGACAATTAATAATATGAAGAAACTCAAAGCATAACAGTAAAGGACTAGAAGCGTTCCCCCATGTGTACCTAATTTGGTATCCTCTAGAACCGGGCATGGCTCTAACTAAGTGAGTCTCTATAGCTCATTACATGTGGTTTGGGTTGACATCTAAATAGGTTCTCGAATTGTTCCTCAAGTTCGGAAAGAATTGACGAAGTATGCTAATCCTTACCCATCGCGGGTTTATGTCGGAAAGGGTTCAATTCAAGTAGTAGTATCTTCCATGCCGATAACAAGGCTAACACCTTAGGCAGGCATAGGAATTTACACCCGGCAGGCTTTTCACTGGCCCAGATAAAGGCTAACACCTCAAAAGGCAGAGCAACTTTGCCTCCTCCTAAAATATTGGGTACCTATGCCCCTTTCATATATGTAGAAGAGAATCTAATGCATATGCATATGCACAATGTCTGCAAGGGAACATACCTTTTATGACTTACCACTTTCAAAAATAGTAAAAATCTCTATCCTAAATTCCCTTAAAAAATAATGCTACAAAGGAAGCAAAAGGGTTAGTGAAAAATATGAAGAATATATATTGAAATTTATGTCAAAAATACAATAAAAAAATTATGTTGAAAATATCGGGTATTATAGTTAAATATTGGTTGAAAACAAATTAATCAAAATTTAGTTAACACGTAGGCCTGACTCTCTAGCTATCCCTAGTGGAGTCACCAAGCTATCGCAACGTGGCCCCACTATGAATCCTGACCAGCCTGACTTAAAATGGCAAATGTATCCATTGTTTCTATATAAATATCTATATATAATTATTTCCTTTTATTTTTAGAGGCCTCTAGCATGATTATTATACTTTATTTTTCCTACTTGGAGACTGAGTTGTCGAGATGAATCGCTCACCCGACTTCTCTGAATAATCGTTATGAAATGACCATTTTTTTGAGTCGCCTCCAATCTGTTTTGGCCAAGTGAGATTGGACACCTACCGAAGTTTATAGCTTAAGGATTATGAAACCCATAAAAACAAACTTCGAGGTCTGCGCTCATACCAGAAATAGCTTGAAAGGGTCCAGGAGTCTATTATAATCACAAGTAAAGAGCGACCTTCTTATGATACCCAGCAATCGGTACCTTATTAATCATGTGTTAAAATAAATTCAATTTTTTTTAAATTTTAATATTCAATATTTAATTATAATTCTTGTAATAATTTATTAAATAAATTCATTATTATTCCGAGGAAAGTCTAGTTTTATTACATTTTGAAATCACAAAATTATTCGTACCCTCTTGGGGAACCAAGTAGACATGAATTCTCTATCATATCTCGCTAGAGAACCATGCGAAATACGAAAAGTTTTTTTTAAATAAAAAAATCCTGACTTCTTATTTGAAAGGGTATCTTGATATTAAAATAATCCGTAAAATTTCTCATATATTGTAGTAAGAATCCTACGTATTAATTTAATTAGAAGACATTGCCTTATTTATAAAAATAATTTTATTATTAAAAATATTGACTGTATGACCTAGAAATGACCTGATATAATGAACCTATTTTTAATGTGTACTTTTGACATGAAAGTATCTTAGTAATCACATAGGACTTGGTTCAAACGCAAATTACCAAAATATCTCAAGGGTATATCTTCGACGTGAAAGTACCCCAGTAATTCTAAAGGTCATGAAAATGATTATGGAAGGTTGAACCTATGCTAAATGGACATCTTTGGCATAAAATAATCCCGATGACTACTTCGGACTCGATTCTAGTAAAATTACTAAAATGCCCTTAAGGTATACCCTCAACGTGAAGGTATCCCAATAACCCTAAAGGACATGAAAATGACCTTGGAAAACTAATCCAATCCTAAATATTCACCTTTTACGTAAAAGCATCCCTATAAGCAAAATTACCAAAATTACCAAAATACCCCTAGGATATACCTTCGACATCAAAGTATCCCGATAACCCTAATGGACCTCAAACTAACCTTAGAAAGCTAAACCAATCATATTTGGCATAAAAGCGTCCCCATAAACAAAATTACCAAAATGCTCCTAGGGTATACCTTCGACAAGAAAGTATCCTGGTAATCCTAATTGACCTTAAAATGACCTTGGAAAACTAATCCAATCCTAAATATTCACCTTTAGCGTAAAAGAGTCCTAGTAAGCAAAGTTACCAAAATGCCTTTAGAGTATACCTTCAACGTGAAAGTATCCCAATAACCCTAACGGACCCTAAAATGACCTTAGAAGGCTAAACCAATCCTAATATATTCACCTTTGGCATAAAAGCATCCCAATGACCAAAATCACCAAAATGCCCTTTGGGTATACCTTTGACATGAAAGTATCCCAGTAACCCTAATGGACCTTAAAATGACCTTGGAAAACTAATCCAATCCCAAATATTCACCTTTGGTGTAAAAGTGTCCCAATGAAAAAATTACCAAAATGCCCCTAAGGTATACTTTCGACATAAAAGTTTTTGATAACCCTAATAGACTTTAAAATGACCTTAAAAGGCTAAACCAATCTGAAAATATTCACCTTTGGCGTAAAAGCATCCTAATAAGCAAAATTACCAAAATACCCCTAAGGCATACCTTCAACATGAAAGTATCCCGATAACCCTAATGGACTTTAAAATGACCTAAAATGAAGAAAAGTAAATAAATTTAATCTAAATGGAAAAGCTAAAAGTTTAAGTTTGACTTAAAATGCAAAATTTACAATCAATCCCCTAAATTTTTGAAAATTACATTTTGTATCCTTCGAAAGATCGAACAAATACGAAAAGTTTTAAAAATTTCTATATCCCTACGGAAGGCCATAGAAATAATAAGAATCTTTAAAACTTGTAGAAGGTCCATTTTCCCTCTAAATATGAAAATTTGCTATTTACTCCCTAAACTTTTCTAACTTTTCATTTTAGTCCTTACATGATGAAATAACCAAAAAAAATTGTAAAATCACATGAAAATACACATGGAAAATACAAAAAATATGTCAGCAAGAATTCGGCCAAACACCTTGGCCTTAAAACAAAGTTTTTTTTCTACATTTTGCAAAATAGCTCGTAAATTTTTTAAATTTGCATTTTGACCCCTACATAAAAAATAACATCACAAATATCACCAAAAAACATCAAATTAGCCAAGAATTAACCCAAAAATCATGGAAAAAATCTACATAAAGGTTTGGCCAAGCACTTTTGGTCATAAAACATGATTTTTGCATATTTTGCAATTTAGCACTTAAATTTTATAAAATTGCAAAATGGCCCCTAAAATGTTAAAATCACCTAAAACATGTTCCAAAACACACAAAATCAGTTTGCTGACAGCCTATGTAGCTCTCGACCAAACCAAAAATAGCATAAAAAAGTTTACATACTTTATGATTTAATCCCTAAAATTTCTAATATTTACAAAATATGCTAAAAATCATAAAATCAACACAAAAGTAAGCATAAAATCATCACAAAAAATTCCTATTAAATTCAGTCAAGTGAAAAAAAACTATCATTAAATATTTTCTTAACACAAAGTCAAAAAATGAACCATGAATAAATGTCATCAACTTAAATACAAAAATAAAATTATAAAAATAAATAAATATATGAATATGTAAATTAGCATAATAACATGAAAATATTAAGAATAACCTTATAAACATAAACAAATATATACAACACAACTAACATTTCATTAACAACAACAATATTTCATAAAAAAATGAAGATGCAACTAAAAAAATTAAATATAACAACAAACATATAGAAAATTGTTCATTGTCAACATGTTAGCCTTTCAACATGGATGAAAATCCATGAGCTTAACATGATTTTGACTCACAACAAAGAAGAAAAATGATGGGAATAAGCAAAAATTACAAGATTTCTACATGAAATTACCTTGAAAGGCTTGAAAACTTAAAACCCATGAGAAATTTTAAGAAAAATAGCTAAATTTGGCCATGGAAATCCTTAGCAATTTATGAAACCTCTCCCATGTTTTTTCAAGATGGAAGCATTGGCCAAGAAGGTGGTGATGGACCCTTTTTGCCGTTGGCTTCTCTCCCCCCCATTTTCTTTTATTTTTTCTTTTATTTATTACATGTAATAATTTCTTTATTTTTTTATTTGATTTATTTGAGATATGATTTGATTTTTGACAAACTAATTAGATTTAAATTTATAACTCTTGTCTCCTTGTGATGTCATGCATGAGATCATTGATTTCTATAGATATTTTGAATGATTTTGTATATAGTATGTAAAATTATACCTTAAAAATTAAATATATAACTAAATTGTAAAAATTAAAAATTATGTCTTTTAAAATACAATTTCATGTAATCAATTTAATTCAATTTAATAATAAAAACAATTTTTTACATTCAAGGAATACATTGAAATAGCAAACTTGCAAAATTTTACGAGAAAAAACATTTACCGAAAAAAATTATTGCATGTAAAAAAATACAAAATTCATAAAATAAATTGAATTTAAAAAAATGATTTAATGTGAACTAAACAGCAATATTTGAATAAATTTAAAAAATATAAACTTAAATAAAATCCTACCGAGAAAATTTATGAAGTGTAAAACCAGTATCTTGGTAACAAGAAGACAAAAATTCTAAAGCTCATAAAATTAATTAAAATTTTTAAAACTGATTTAATATGGGTTAAATAATAATATTTAAAAAATTTTAAAATTTATAAACTCAAAAAAATCCTATAAAAAAATTTACGGGTATGAAACTCCGTATCTTGATAACAGAAAAATTTTAAAACTTGTAAAATAAATTAAAATTTTCAAAACTGGTTCAATATGAATTAAATAATAATATTAAAGAAATTTAAAACTTGGAAACTAAAAAAATCTCACCGAAAAAATTTACGAAGTATAAAACTCGTATCTTAGTAACAAAACAAATTCTAAAACTCATAAAATAAATTCAAATTTTCAAAACTTATTTAATATGGATTAAAAAATAATATTTAAAGAATTTTAAAAATTATAAACTACGATAAATCTTTCAAAAAAATTATAGAGTAAAAAACTTCGTATTTTAAAAATAGAAGAATTTCAAAAGAAAAACGCAAAACTGATTTTAGATAACAGAAAGTTTGTATTCTAAAATCGAAAAAAATTCTAAAAAAAATATTAAAAATTATATAAAATGAATTAAATAAAAATATTATTCAAAATATTAATTTATAAAATAATAAAGATGAAAATCTGAAATACGAAATAATTTTATCAAAAAAATTTCATGAGTACAATACTCGTGATACTGTGAAAAAATTTAAAATTAATTACAAAAATGAGCAACTTGACACCTTATGGTATAAAATGCCAACACGAATTTTTCATTGAATATTTCTAATTTTTCAAAGTGCATACACAGGTATCAATAAAAATATACGATGGTTAATTTTCCAAATTTAACAAAAAATTCTCAAAAAAATTCCTAAAAATGAAAATTTTGACTTTGATATCATCCTCAAAAATATATTTTTAAAATATGAAAAGAAATTATTAAAAAGATAATTTTTCTCTTAAATATCGTTTTGTATATCCAAAATTATAGATCAAAATATGATTTTTTTTTGTTATGTGAACTTAGGATTGTTTAAATTATGACTAAAAAAGGTCTTGAAATTGTCTTGTTCATCTGAAAATGATCGTTCCCAATGAGGATGGCCATTAAGTTCTCAATCTCGAATATTCAAGATTATTAGAAAAGAGACCTGGATAAAATTAAATGTCTATAGCGACAAATCACGAAAATAATAAAAATACCAGAAACAAACCATGGCTAGTAGGGCAAAGGTACAAGAATTGCAAGCACAGGTCAACAAATTGACCCATTAAAAATAAGCATCAGATAACCTTGCTTCGAAGGTGCAAGAGGAAGCATCAAAGTTGAAAGATGATTATGAGAGCCTGAAAAGGCGAGTTAGAGTTGTCGAAAGCGAGCATCAAAAAGTTGTTCAAGGAACTGGAAGAGTCAAAGAAGGCCTTTACCACTTGTGATTCAAAATCGATGATGGCAACTGTCAGGATTTCAGAGTTAGAGTTGGAGATGGTGGTTGTAGAATCTCAATTCCAAAAGGTGCTCGACCATCAAAAGGATTCTCTTTTAGGTTAACTGTTAGCCTATGGTAGCGAGTACATGTAGAGCACTTTATATGGCATTTAGCTCCTTAGGGCACTATTAGATTTAAGGGATATTTGGTTTTCCCAACTGGTCACCCCTCCTGAGGGTTTCAATGTTATGTGACTGTCCCATAAAGATATGGAATGGATGCACTCCAAGAACTATGCCTTCATTACTCCAGCTTCTGTTGAGAAGACTACTGAAGATGATGACACCTCAGAGAAGAAAGAAATGAGGGAAGCGGTCAACCATGAAACAGGGGGTAAGGCCTTTTAATGGATGTATTTTGTTTTCCTTATTAGAGTGTTTTTAATTGTGTTCATCAATTATTCAATCTTTTGAACTTAAGTAAGCACTTTTTACTTTGTATTTGCCTTGGTGGCTATCGTTTCAGTTTATATTAGCCTACGTGGCTTTGTTAAGGCTGCAGCTTTTGGCTGCTTTCATTTATACGAACCATCGTAGGTCGTTTCAACAAAATTAGTAAGTTGAATTTTTTTAAAAGATTTCATAAACTGAGCTTTATCCACATAAATTCAAAATTAACAAGTAATACTTTTTGATATGGATAGCATTCCATGTGTTTAGCAAATGTTTTCTTGCCATGTCCATCAATTTATATGCACCAAATCCTACAACTTTAATGACTTGATAAGGTCTTTCCCAGTTTGGAGATAATTTTTTTCTTTCATCAGCTAGTCTGCTCGTTTCACAATTTCGTAAAAATAGATTGCCAACTTGGAATTGTATGTATTCTACTCGTTTATTGTAGTATCTAGAAACTTAGTGTGCCCTAGTTGCTATTAATGTTGCGGCATCTTCTTAACTTTTTTCTAGTAAGTCTAAATTCTTTCTTAGATGTAGGTTGTTCAGTTCATGATTAACATTGGTAGTCTTAATGGTTTAGACCCTAATTTCTACTAGGATTACTGTTTTGATGCCATAGACCAAATTAAAAGGTGTGGTGTCAGTTGCTTGGCATTCTATCATTAAGATCGCCTATAGTACTCTAAGTGTTTCTTCTATCGAGGCCTTCTTGACATCATCCAACTTTTTCTTCAATGATTGGAGTATGTTTTTGTTCATAGATTTCACTTACCCGTTAGACTAAAAATGGGCGACTGAAGTATGAACCAGGCTTATATGAAATTTTTTGGAAAAGTTATATAATTTATCTACTTGTAATTGTTTATCTTTATCAGCTATAATGATGTTTGGTATTCCAAATCGACAGAAAATGAATATCTAGATGAAGCTTTTTGTAGACCTAACTATTATCGTAGCTACGAGTTCTGCCTTTACCCATTTGGTGAAATAATCATATGCCACTATCAAGAACTTTCGTTGTGATATCGCTAGTGGAAAGAGGCCTAATATGTCGATCCTCTAAACACAAAAAGGTTAAGGGCTAAAAATCTATTTCAAAGCTTTTACTGGCTCTCTAGGTATTATGGCAAATCGTTGGCATTTGTCACATCTTTTTACTAGGATAGTGGCATCCTTCCTCATGGTTAGCCAAAAGAATCCTTATTTGAGTGCTTTTTATGCCAGAGCTCTACCCCTCAATGGTTACCATAGACACCTTCAAGGATTTCCCTGAACACATTATTTGTCTCACTTGGGTCTAGACACCTGAGCAAAGGATAGGTAAAAGATTTTTTATATAAAATACCATTGATAACAGTGTACCTAGAAGTTTTTTTTTCCATTCTTTTTTTGTGGGAAGATCGTCTAGAGTTGAGTTCGTCTGATGGAACACCATAATTGGTGTCATTGAGTTATCAGTCACGTCAGTGACTGGTTCATGGATATAACGATCATATCCGAGTGTTTGAATATATTCAAGCAAGATCTTACCCTTGTTTGTGACTTCCAAAGTACTCGTCATTTTGGACATTGAATCAGCGATGGTGTGCCATTTATGAGGAATGTGTGCGAATATGATATGATCAAAGACAAGGGCAAGCTTAGACACTATGTCATGATATTTAACTAGTGTTTGATATTTAACTTTGTATTCCCCATTAACTTGGCTCACCACCAGTTAGGAATCTATAAAGGCTTTTAAGTGAGTAGCTCCAAGGCTTCTTGCCAACTTTATTCCTACTATGAGGGCTTCATATTTGGCAACATTATTTGAAGAGGAGAATTTGAAGGAAAAGGCATAGTGCTATTGTTGCTCATTGGGATCAATTAAGAAAACACTAACATTTAACCCTTTTTTCCCTAACAATTTGTCAGCATTCAGTTACTAGTATTTCTTTTTGTTCCCTTCCACCATGAGATCTAACATCATCAGGTCGCTAATATTTTTTTTCTTGTAAGTTATGAAATGGCTTGTGTAGACTCGACAGGTGATAAGAACGCGTATTTAGCAACGAAATCAGCTAATGCCTGTACTTTAATTACTTTCCTAGGAACATATGTTAGCCCAAATTCACTTAGCTCGATGCTTCACTAATCATCATTCTTGCAGAGTTGACCTTTTGTAGAATATCCTTCAACAGTTAATCTGTTAACACTGTGATAGAAAGCTCTTAAAAGTACTATCATAGCTTCCTAACTGCCACTACAAGTGCATAAACAAACTTTTCTATCTTCATATAATTTGTTTCCTCCACTTGTAATGCCCTACTAACATAATAGACTGGTCACTATGTCTTGTTATCCTCTTTTACCAAAAGAGAGGCAACTATTTTTTTAGAAGTGGCGAGATAGACAATTAGAGGATCATCAGGAGATGGGTTTGTCAATAAGGGTACTGTGCTGAGGTAATGCTTCAATTGTTCAAACGGTTGTTGACATTCTTTTGTTTATTTATATCTGGTGGCTGCCCTACATAATTAAAAGAAAGGTAGGCATTTGTTAGCTAATTTTGAAATAAAGCGGTTGAATACACCAATTCTCTCTGTCAACCTTAGCATTTCCTTTGTCAACTTTGGCAGGGACATTTCTAGGATTGCCTTAACTTTTTTAGAGGGTGCTTTGATTCTTCTGAAAGAGGCCATAAAGCCAAGGAATTTCCCCGTCGCTACTCCAAACGTGCATTTAAAAGGGTTTAATTTCATGTTATATCTCCATTAAATCTAAAAGGTTTACTTAAGGTCGACAATATGCTGTTCGATCAATGAGCGTTTTACATGCATGTCGTCAATATAGACTTCCATAGATTGCCCTATTCGATTTTTAAAGATTTTATTTACTAACCTCTGATACATGGCCCCAGCGTTTTTAAGCCTGAAGGGCATAACTTTATAGCAAAAAGTTTTTTCCTCAACAATGAAAGATGTTTTGGCTTTATCTTGTGGATTCATTCAAACTTGGTTATAGCTAGAGAAAGCATCCATGAACGAAAAGAGCTGATGTCTATTGTTAAGAGTAAAAAGCTATCTTTTGGACATGCTTTATTAAGGTCAGTGAAGTCAACAAACATTCTCTACTTGCCATTTCATTTTTTCATCATCACCATGTTGGCGAGCCATTCTGGATACATTATTTCCCTTATATATTCAATGGACAAAAGTTTGTCAGTTTCTTCCTTAATAGCCCGAACCTTTTCTGGTGCAAATCTTTATTTTTTTTGCTTCACTGGTTTGGATGCTGGTTGACATTCAATGTGTGCATTATAACATTAGTATCGATGCCAAGCATGTCAGCTGCCAACCAAGAGAAGTTGTTCGCATGCTGCCATGAAAACTTTGAGAAGTCATTTTTAGCTTTTGGCTCTAAAGAACCTCCAACAATTGTGAACAATTTAGGGTCCAATGGGTACAGGGATAGTGTCATTGTTTCCTCAACTTGTTGCAGCTTTGAATGATGGAAATCATTTTTGATGCCCAAACTCTCAAGAGTTATGGTAATCAGGCCAGTTGGAATTATAGTGTTTATCGATAGTTTACTTTCTGCCAAAGTTTCTTTGTCAGCATCAACGGTGCTATCATTTTTCCCGGTCATTTCTATGTACATCAAATGACAACACAGGGCTATTGCTTGGTTGACCTTCATGTATCCAACTCCTTTTGAAGTTAGAAATTTAATAGTCAAGCAATATACTATCATAATCTATTTTACCTTCTCATAACTGGTCACCCGAGAATGACATTACACGCCAAAGGTTGATCAACTTCTAGAAAATCCATCAACTTTCTTATTGTGTTTCCTCTATATCCTAAGGTGACTGGCAGGGTGATGGAGCCTTTCACTGGTATCAGTTGATTAGTAAAGCCATATATCGATAGTGATCGCCCCACTATTATATCCCATTTTTTGGAAGGCACTCTACTGTAGGATGTCTACCACACTACTGTTGTCAATCAAAATCCTATCTACTTGATAGTTTCCTACGATGGCAGACACAACTATCAGTTCGTTTCCTTTATTGGCGACTAGCTTATTATCATCATCACTAAAAGTAACCATCTAGTTATCTTGTTTAATCTTTTTGGTGGTATGTATCAATTGCCATAATTGACCATAAGTGTGACTTTCTCTAGGATCTACTACTCATCCAACCTTCATTGCCTCTAATTATAACATTAATCGTGCCTATTATTGGCCATTTTCTCGCAGCTTTTTCTTGGCATCGGTCCTAATATTGAGGCAGTTCATCCTTGCTTTTCTTAATAAATTACTTAATTTTTTTCTTCTAAATCAAGGCTTCAATAGCATTTTTTATCATCATGGAGTTCACAATGCTCTCTCAGATTCCTATGACTCTTGTCTGCCTTCATAGGTGGCAGTCATTCTACTAGACTGTCCCTCATGATAGCATAGAGAATCTGAGTTCTGCTTGCATTAAGGGATATGTACGAGTCATATTTGTTGTACGGTGATGCCCAGTCTCTTTTCCTACCTACTTATGTTAGGTTTGTCACGAATCCATGTTTATTGTCTTGGTGACATCTGTTTTACCTCTCTGAGGAATCAATCTGCCTTTTTTATAGTTTGCCTAAAGTGATCCCACGCTATTCTCGATCATATCATTCAAATTTATGATTTACAATTTCGATGTCCTCGATGTTAGCATACTTCTATGCTTTCTCATAGAGCTGGTACAACTTTATCGGTTGAGCATCTATCAAGGCATACTCCAGGTGCTTATGACATACTCTAGATATAAATACCTGGATAGCCCACTCATTATTTAGATCTTTAACTTTTAATGTAGCTGCATTAAAGCACTTAACATACTCATAGAGTGTCTCCTCTGGATTTTGTTTAACGACGATAAGATTGGCTGCTGTCTTGGTCGTCATTCAGTAGCCACTGAAGTAAGCTAGAAACTGTCTACCTAATTGGTTAAAATTTAAGATAGATCTTGCCTTTAGGGAATACCACCAAGTGCGAGCAGGTTTGCATAATGTTGTGGGAAATATTCAACATTGAACAGCATCAGAGATGTCTCAAAGGTTATGAAACGCCCAAAAGTGATTCAAATAGTCTGTAGGATCAGCCGTACCATTATATGTGTCTAGTAAAAGTTTGATTTTCTTAGAGACAGGTACTTGCCGGACAACCAAGGATAAAAGGTTATGCTTAACTTCTAGCCATTCCCAGTCGTCCTTGTTTGGTTACTTTAAATTTTTTATTTCTTGTCAGAGGGCCACTACTTTGTCAGCCCATTCTGGATCTTGTGCCTGTCGATCAGCTTCTTCGTACCTTCCTTGTTGATCATTGTCAAGTGTCAAATAAGAACTTTCTTGAATTTCCCCACTTTCTCGAGTTGTTTATTGATTCTTTGTCCTTATGCTTTGGTGTTTGGCATGTAGACTATGATTTTTAATGTTAGAGCGACCTGGCAGCCGATTTTGGCAATCAATAACAGTTGGTTAATCTATTGCTATTGTTGCTATATGATGGCCTACTGGGTTGCCAATTCTTATTAGTGTTGTTGTTGAAGGAGGACTTCTTAGGTTGCCAATTGATTTGCCCATGCCTGGAATAGGGCCAAGTAATGCCTCTGCAGGTCGATTGGGGCAATGTAGGCATTACAGGATATTAAGGTAGCGGCATGCGTATTATTGCTAGATTTGTCAACTCTATTATTGGTGAGTTAATAGTGGCTATGTTTGCGATACTTGTTCTAGTGATAGTAACACCCGAAGAAGTCAGGTTTTTTGAAAATATACGTAGTGGGCTCAAGTGGTGGAATCTGTTTTTGTTATGGTGATAGTGAAAAAGAGGCTAAGAGATTCTGAAAGTAATTTGATGATTGAGGCCAAACATTGGGCATGAAAGGTGTCTGAAGATAAGGAAGGGCATATGAGAATGTAGGCAGGATAAGACCTTTTGTTACAATTGTAGCAGGGAGTCCCGATGGTATAGAAAAACTTGAAGTTATAGGGTCGAGCATAGAATCGACATGTGATTAATTTGTTAACGAGATGGTTTGGGTGAGAAGGACAAACTCAGTTGTTTAGGATGCCATAGTCTTATACTGGTTGAGAGTTACCGAAACTCTAATATAGAAGGGGATTTTCCCACAGACAGTGCGAATATGCCTGAATGAAATTTCCATTATAAGCTTATGGCTTGTTAGCCTTCACAGATGGTGCCTGAATGAAATCTCAATATCCTTGCATCAATAGTGGCACTGTCTGTGGGAATCGACAAGCCATAAACTCATAATCGAAATCTCATTCAAGCATATAAATGGGTAACACCAAGTTACCACGTAAACATGCCCACTTGACTTACACAGTGGTAACTTGCCCACTCAACCTATACGAAACTTAACATATGAACATGGCTACTTAATCTACACTAAGCTACCATGTAAACATGTCCACTTGACCTACACAGTCCACACCTTTACTTGCAGGGCTAGTATTGGGGAAGACAATAATCCCACATCGGTTAACCAAGGATATGGACTATGGCTTATAAAGCAAAGGCTACCCTTCCCCTATTGAGGCATTTTTTCTCAAAGGACAAAACCGTGAGGATAGTCTATGCAATGCTCTAAAGCAGACAATACCTTATAGCAAGCGTTGTCTGACAATCCTTGCATCAACAATGTTGCTATCTTAAGAATCGATAAGCCATATTGTGGGATGTTATACCTATCAGATAAGAGATAATACTTTATCATGATAATACTCCAAGAGATTGTCAATCTTCATTTTGTTCTAGGAAAATTCACTCAATGGTAAACTCTATCTTCATAAAGTCCTAGATAATGACAACTACATGGCAAGTTACTATAAAAAGGTGCCATGTTCCACTTAAAGGTAAGATAGACATTGCATACACAATTTCATCTCCTTCCCTCCTCTACTTTACTGACTTAAGCATCGAAGTGTGTTTTTGAAGTACCCACTCCAATGCTATCTTTTTTGTCTTGTAGGTTTATCAACCAAGCATCTCTTGGCCTATCATGTGTCACCACAAATTGTTGTCTTAACAATTAGCGTCGTCTGTAGGAACCGACAAGCCATAAGCTAATCACTGAAATCTCATTCAGGCCTATAAATAAGTAACTCCAAGTTACTCGACTTGCACAGTGGTAACTTGCCCATTTGATCCACGACATAACTTGCCCACTCAACCTACACAGTCCACGCCCTTGCTTAGGAGGCTAATGTTGAGGCAAGACAACAATCCCATATCGATTAGCCAAAGATATGGATTATGGCTTATAGAGCAAATGCCACTTTTTCCCTATTGAGGCACCTTTTCTCAAAGGACAAAATCGTGAAGATAGTCTGTGCACTGCTTCAAAGTGGATAGTACCTCATAGCGAATGCAGTCTAAAAATCCTTGTATCAACAAGTACTATTCAGAGTCCAGCCAAGTTGGTTCAAATTATGTAACTTAAGAAAAAATCTCTTGTCAATTGTGTGCTAACAAGAATCTCCTCTTAAGTTCCATTTTAATCTTCTCCCAAGAATTGATCTTGGTTTCATCCTAACAAAATCTTTGCTTCTTAAGATTCTCCCATAAAAAAGAAGCATATTTTTTTAGTTTCAGAGCAACTAATGTCACTTTTTTTTCATTGGAATACTCATTAAAGCTAAAAGCCTTTTCGATAATTTGGAGTCAATTAATGAACTCATTATGTTGCATTTTTTCCTTCAAATTCAAGAATATTAACTTTCACATCAGAATCTCCTTAAGACATGTTATTTCTCCTTTTATGATAATAAGAAGAAAAACCATCGTTAGAGTCATGTTTTGGTCTACAATGGAAAAGATTAACATCTTCATCTACATTACTAGAAAAACCAATTTTTGAATGATTCTCATCATTATCATCAATATTCTCATACTAATCAAGATGTCCCTCTCAAATTCTAGAAGACAATAAGCACAAAAAGCCATTAAAAATCAATGTTTCACAAAATGCACCGGGATATATGCTTTTGTAACTAAAAGCTTTGATACCAACTTATACTAGGATACTAAAAATGGGATTGTAACAACTTACCCACAACTTGCTTACTTAGAAGATAGTTTATGCTCACCATTCTAAGACACATAACCTAAGAGATACAAAAACTAATAATCCACCACTCTAAAGATACAGATCAAGTCACCATTTTAAAAATAAAAAGTTATGGATATTAGTTCACCACTCACAAGGAAATATAAAATCGAAAAGGTCCCAAAAGGCAAGTCAAAGACTTCTCATTCAAATTCTAATTAGATTGTTGTGATACCTAGTTGAAATATTTACACTTAGAACAACCCTCCAAATTTTGGAATTAATAAATGATAGAAACTAGGCTAAAATATTTGACTTTGACAAAGTAGGCAGATATTAAATAGCACACTATCTTTGACTTTTTGGAATGTATCTAGAAAAAACCTCGAGTAAACTGAAGTAGCCATAACTCCTCATAGATTTCACGCAAGACTGTATAATCCGAAAAATGGCGTTCGAAACTTAAAATGACACATGTTTTTTCAGTCATGCAATGAAAAGGTACAAATTCGGGCACAAAGTTAGCTTTCAGACTGAAAGTAAATGACATTAAGAATTCACCCATTTGACTTGTTGATCCAAACGCAAGCATCCAATATTGGTAGATCATTTGATGACACTCCCGTCTCAATTTTCCATAAGGGTTTGTTATTGCTAATTTGTGATTATTACTGATTTGTGAGAGTTCTGTTTCGGATTGAGACGCGAGGATTTTCAAATGTACTGAATCAGTATGCTGGCTGGTTGTCATCACGAATAAGTTTTGGTTTTCTCTTGCTACTGAAATCACTTAAGTGGAATTTGAGTTGACGGTGGTTTTAGGAGCTACGGCTTCCCTTCACATGGTATTTGGAATGACCAATCAGATATTATGAGATAATTAATTATCCAAAAAATTAAAAGTCTGTTGCTTATTCAGTTTGAACTGTAATGAAGCAAATGAAAGCAGTAGCCGATTCAGTTAATTGACAGTTCATTTTCTAAGAATTAAAAAGGTAATTTAGCCATGATCGAAACTAATTTTGGATTATTTGTTTTAGGACATGGTTATTTTGCTTTTTTTTCTCGGCAAAGCAAGACAGGATAATCACTTTTTTCGGATTTTCACGGGTTTAATAAACTCCAAAAGAAAAAGAACGAAGAATGTGACAATCTTGTCAAAATGAAAGGAGAATGTCCATAGAACATCAAAATTTCATAATCTTTTTTCTTTACAGTTAAAACCAAGAAACAAGAATGTAACTACAACAGTTGAGAGTCAAATATATGTTAGTTTTGAGTAGGCAGCCGACAATCAAGGTTATAATTGTTAAAATAGAATCATAATAGAATGACAGCTTTCCTAATTTTTCAACATCACAAAGGCTGCCAGCCTGCTAACTGACTTGGTGCCAACTTATGCTTGCTACTTGTTAGGGAGCATTGTTTTCATTTCCAATTCATTCATGGGATCTTACCCTTTTTTTGTAGGCTCCGCCTCCACTAATTGAGACATCCATTTAATTTTAGGAACAACAAATCAAAATTTTTTTATATTTTATTGATATATTACTATGTAATATTAATTTAATAATTAAATATAAGTAAAATGAAAATTTATATTAAAAAAATAAATGATCTGATAAAAATTACACTAAAAATAAATTTTTAGATCGAAATTTTCCGGGGTAAGATCGAGATTCATTACCCACAGTCTGGCTGAGTGGAGTTTCTGGAGGTGGGTAGGAAAACCCGTTTCGCCGGCCCTGCTAACGTAAACTTTAATCCATCTATTGGGCTCAAAAGTCAAATTCATTCTGGAAACCCAACCGCTATCTTATAAGCCTACTTATTGTTATACGAAGAAGCCCAATTACCGCACTCAAGACTCAATGCTAAGTATCTGAATCTGTCGTCAAATTTGCGCAACAAACCATGGGATTTTATATAAATATTATAATTTTTTTTATTTTTTTAATTTATAATAATTTTTAAATTAATTCTCAAAATATTTTTTTTATTGACGTTAAAAATTCGTCAAAAGAGGAGACGAATTTATTTATTAAGAACTCGTCATGTAGTATGACGAGTTCTCAACTAGGGACGAAATTATTATTGAAAACTTGCAAAGCGAGTTCTGAAAGGCTAGGAACCCACTTCCCGAATAGTAAAAAAATTTCAAAAAAATAAAATAAATAAATAATTATTAAATAAAAGTGAAAGTAAAAAAAATAATTTTAAAAAAAGAAATGATACTTATTAAAATTATTAATAAAGAGATTAAAATTATCTACCTATCCCTCTTTGATCCATCAATCGACTCTCATATATATATTTACATAAATTATGTATGAATATATAAATTATTTATCGTATTAGAAGGAATCTGATTTCTCATGCATCTGTCGCATCTCTCGGGTTTTAAGAAACCTAGTAGTTATTAATCAAATATTATCTGTTATGTCAGAAGGCGAGTTTCCAACATATATATTTTTTTAATAATAAGATAAATGATACAATTTTATATTTATACTTAGATAAATATTATAGATTTTTAATTTTTGATATGATAGTAATGATATATGCTGATAGTTTAGAGTTATTGTGAGTTTTGGATATGTTGTGTGAGTATATTAAATTTAGTATAGATGCATTAAAAATCAAATTCCTTCTAACACGGTAGATAATTTATATATTTATACATAATTAAATATATATATAAGAGTCGGTTAACAGACCAAAGATGGGTAGATAGATAATTTCAATCTCTTTATTAATAATTTTAATAAGTATCATTTCCTTCTTTAAAATTATTTTTTTTTACTTTCACATTTATTTAATAATTATTTGTTTGTTTTACATTTCAATATTTAGTGGCTCCCTCATCTGAACGGTGAGTTCTCAACAACCCAAGAACTCGTCTATTCTCATAGCGAATTCTCAACACACATAAAAAAAAAGTAAATTTTAAAAATTAATTTAAAAAGCACCATAAATTGAGAAATAAATAAAAAATTTGTAATATTTGTATAAAAATACCACAAACCATCCTTTCCATTCTTTTTTCTTATTTTATTTTTTATTTTTATGCTTTACCTGATTTTTAAGACTTGAGAAGGGGATTTAAGTTCTATTCATTCAATAAAAACAACGTGCACCAAACAACTAAATCGCTCAACTGAACTAAATGCTCTTCTGCCCATTTGTTTTTATTGATGGCAATAATAATGGTACTACATAATTTATTACCTACAACCTCTACCGTTGTTTTAAATCATAACCCAGTTCGATGGCTTTTTTTTTTTTTTTATTTTTTTTTATTTTTGAAAGGCGTTAGACAGACGGCTTTGTTTATTCTTGTTTGTATTCTTTCGCAAAACCCATCTCATCTCATCGAATCTCTACCCAAGTTCCAACATTCATTTTCATTGTGTTGGTGGGCTCCTAAATTCCAAACTCTCTCCTTTCTAACTCAGCACCAAACATGGGTGCTTTCTATCACTCAACATTTCTTTTCATCTTGTTCCTCTTCATCCCCCCTTTATTTGCTGCGGATAATTACACCAATATCAATTACTATAATAACAACAACAACAACAACAACAATAACAGCAATAGTAATAATGTTGTTGATAACATTACCGCATCAAATCCTTTCCCATCCCCATCCCCATCCCCATCCTTTCAACAAGTAAAACCCAATTCTTCTCCCTTCAAACCATCCATAGCTGTGATTGTCGGTGTTCTAACAACCTCGTTTTCCATCACTTTTCTTCTCCTACTTTATGCCAAGCACCGCAGGAGTAACAACAGTAACTCATTTAGTTACAGCCATGCTTCAGCATTAGTCTCTGTTTCAGCTAGGAGAAATTCAGGGATCAACAGGTCCGTGGTGGAATCACTTCCCCTGTTTCGGTTCAGTTCTCTTAGAGGTCAAAAAGATGGTCTCGAGTGCGCTGTTTGCTTAACCAGATTCGAACCCAATGAGCTTCTACGGCTTCTTCCCAAATGCAAACATGCCTTTCATGTCGAGTGCGTTGGTACTTGGCTTGACGCGCATTCTACTTGTCCTCTTTGTCGTTACAGAGTTGACCCGGAAGACATTCTCTTAATAGAAGAAGACTATTCCCGCCAAAACCAAGATCTGACCGTTGCTGCTGCTGCTGCTATTTCTTCTTCTTCTTCTTCTCGTTTTGAGAGCATGGAGTCGGAATCTTCGAGGACAAGACGAGTTTCGGGGCGGCATTCATACGCTGGAGAACGAGCAACAAGTGGTAGCAAAGCAACGGGGTGGCTTAGGAGATCACTGGACAGTTCAGGAGGAGCGGGTGTTAGGGGCTGCAGGAAAGATGGGCTTCTTTTGTTAGAGGAAGATGAGAGGAAGAGATTGGAGCATCGGATAATTGTATCGGGTTCGGACAATGGTGGTGGATCGGGTTTAGGCAGTGGGTTCCATCAAAGGTGGAGTGACGTACAACCGTCAGATCTGTTGTATCTTTGGTCAGAGATGATAATAAGTCAGAGTCGTAGATTGGGAATAGGATCATTGGTAGCAGAGGGAGAAGCAGAGGCAAAAAATAATAATATTAGAAATGGAAAGGGAAAAGGAAAGGGAAAGGAGGAGAGTGGTTCAGAATCAGAGGGCAATAGCATCGGTATTGATAACGGACCTTAATGAATGGTGTCGGAAATCACGGGTCTTAGTAGGTTTTCGAGCGTTTTAGCTTGCCCCTGATTCCCTCATGGAATAACGGACCGAATTATTTCCTAGTTTTATTTAAATTTTTGTCATTCACCCATTCTTTTACTTATGATGCATTAAATTTCTTTCATTTTTTAGTTCTCTAAATTATAATATTATATTAGTGTAAAACTTATTAGTATTTTTAATATCTTAAACAAAAACAATTTTTTATATTTTTCATTTTTTCTTAATATTATATCTAATCAAAATATAAAGAATATATTATCACAGGAATTTTAGCAATTAGCCTAAAATAGTAAAAAACCTTAAACTTTGTCATTTTATTTAAGTAAATTTTTATACTTTTGTTGCATTTAAATAAATTTTTTATTGCTAATTTGCACTTAAATCAATATTTTATTAATATGAAGAATTATTTAAATATAAATTAAAAAATAAAAATTTATTTGAATATAAAAAAGTATAGGACTTATTTAAGAAAATTATAAAGCATAAGGGTTTTATAATAGTTAGCCATTATTATTTTACACATCCGTGATGGCCGTTTTAAATTCTTTTAAGTAAATTTAAATAATAATAAAATTTTTTTAATATTTAAAGATATTCAGAACATGTATCAATTTTTTAATTATTGAGCTCTAAAAGTTTTAAAATTTTTTCTATGTCATTGACACTTTATTTGCTTTTAAATGTTATAAAAAAAAGTCTTAAAAAAATTCATGAAAATCAATTTAAACTTTTGTTTAAATTAATATGCGAATGTAATTTTTATTTAAAAATGCTAAAGTATAAATTCTTGATTAAATTTATTTTATAAAAATAAAAAAATATAATTTGTATTTTAATAAATTGGTTCCACAGAAACATTTTATGGATTAGAGTTAGAAAATTAATTGATCAAATCAAATAATTGATTGAAAGAAAATAAATACAAAGTGACGCATGTCCCGT
>JBBYHL010194366.1:0-28366 GCA_038381835.1 Adansonia madagascariensis
TCATTGGACCTCCAATTCCTTGCAAAGGATCATAAGAATGGTTGGAAATAGGTGTTTGTGCAAGTTGATCTCCATCAAGATCTCCATCAATTAAGCTTAGAGTTGTCGCCCTAACTAGGAATGAAAATTCAAAATTTTTTAGTATATTTTCTCTACCCTGCTTTATTTATTTTCTGTTTTTATCGCTTGCACCATTTTGGTGAGCCATCCATGGTATTATGACCATTCTAGGACTCTTATGCATTATTGTGGCCTTGGTTGTAGTAGTTTTAGGGCCTTGATGATCTTTTTGATGCTTTAATGGTGCTTGAGTAACCAAACATGCTTCTAATCATTTTTACCATCAAAACAGCCTCTATCTACGCATCTTTGACTTGTTTCATCCACCATCACATGCTTAAATCTTTATCCTAACATGTTTTTAAACATATTCATGTATTTCCTTACATTTTGATGAGTTTCATGGCATAAAAATGCTATCTTGAAATTTCAGCATGCTTTTCTTTGCTCAAATATGATAATATCATCTCCCACAACATGATCTTTGATGTCATCTCCATGTATCTTATCTGTCGCCTCCTTGCCTTTTTATCATCTTTTCTATGTCAAAATGTCATTTTTTGCTTATTCGAATGTGTTGTTCATGTTAGTCATTATGAAGGTTGCATTATGTTCATAACATTTTTGTAAAAAATGTTTTCTTGTTTAAAAAAGTATGATTTTCAAAATAAATCCTTAAATTAAGTTTATGCTACCTCCAATAGATGGAGACTCGCATGAATTAAATGTTTTTACAAAATTGTTCTTCCAATCTTGCGGACAAATCAAACATTTTAGGTCTGGAATCACAGTGCGATAAGTTCAATAATATTGTTTTTCAAACAAAAATGACTTTTTTAGCTGAAAAATATTAGCCTTTGATTTTGAGCTTAACACCTTTCAGTTATGGCATGGTTAACGAGTTGTTTCATTGTCCTAAACTACTTTGAGAATGTGGAATGAACTTGTGATACCCATGTCACTCTTTTCTATGTGTCACAGACGTTTGGACGTTCATGGTTCGAGTTTAACCCCAAGAAGCCTAAAAAAAAGAAAAAATCAAATATCCATGTTTTTGCTTTAGCAGCACCATAAGTGATTTGAACTATAAATGATTTTTCTAGAATTTCTAATAATTTTCACTTAAAAGGCATCGGATTACCTTCTCAATGGTGTCTCATTTGCCCTCGGATCATTTTGGATGAGGGAGTTATGATTTTTTCAAACCTTTGGTGTTTGAAACCTTAAAACCGGTGCATTATATTCTGTTTGGGCCATTTTGACCTATCAGATGATTTTTTTATTATTTAAATATTTTTCCTAGAAAGTTTGCGAAATTTCTTTTCTAAAAAGTACTGTTTACTATTTAATGATTCTGAATGAGTCTAAAATGATTTTGTAAAGTCTATCACGCCTTCTCCCTTATACTTCAAAAATCAATTTCACCTAGAAGGCGATTTTCTAGGATTTCAAGATATTTTCATATTAGCCCACATCGAGTTACCTTTCCAACCGATCTCCTGAACACCATCATCGAGATAAAACTTTTTAAAATGCATCTGATTAGCTCCTCTATAACACAAGCCCTTTAGGCTCAGATTAAGGCTTAAGTCAAATATATTTTGTTCAAATCCTTGATTTCATATTTTCAAAATACCTTTTTTTACCCGAAATATACTATTCTTTTTAAAACATAAAAAATTTGCATTTTTGGGATACCCAACCCCACCACTCTGAGAGGATAATCAAACCCTAATTTTCAGTAAAAACTTAAATTTTCTCTCTTGCATTTATTCAAGATTCCTAATTATTTTCTTAAAATATCAAAATTTTTTATCTTTGGGGATACTTCAACCCTTCTTCTCTGAGGGGATATTCCAACCTTATTTTTCATACACAAAAAAACTTAAATTTTCTCTGTTTGGATTTGTTCGAGATTTTTAATTATTTTCTTAAAATATCAAATTTTTGTCTTTGGGGATACTCTAATGCCATCTCTCCAAGGGGATACTCTAAATCCATTTTTACCAAAAAATCCAAAAATTTTCTCTCTTTCGGATATCGTGGATTATTTCAATTAAAACCTTTTTCGTCCTTTAAATTACCACTAAATCCAGACATTTATTAAAATTATCAGTTTAGTTATTCTTTAATTATCAAAGACAATTATGAGATACAGTTTGATTGTCCCTCCTTTTTATGTTCTTTTATGTGTGATTGTTTTTTTTATATTATGATTTTTGTGGTCCTACTAACATGCTTCCTTTTTGTAGTAACCATCACGCCTTTACATTTAAAAGTTGTTCAAAAAAATTTTACAAGGCAATTTTTCGTGTTAGTATATCTCTAGTGCCTAACATGAAATATCTGAATTTTTAAAATTTAATCTAAAAATTATTTTCATCAAAAACCCTTATGCTCCTCATACCTATATGGCGTATAGGTGATATATAAAATTTTTTTATCAAAGCTTAGATCTATAATTTCCATAAAAGTTCATGCATTAAAGGGAATATATCTAAATAATGACTGAATGGAATTGATTAAACCAAAACTAAAGCAAGATATAGTTAACGAGTAGCAATTTCGGGTGTCATTATAGTGCTAGTCCTTCCCTACGCATAACTAATTCCCGAACACATGCAATGAATCTCTAGACCTTGTTGACTTTGAAATTAATATTTTGTGTTTTGTAACTTGGAATATTGTTTTCAAAGGCATGTGATCATGCCTAGCCCAAAATGGTCATTAGCAACTCCAAATTTATGGTTACTTCACGGTAACTTTCCAAGCCTATTTGGATGAGAGATTCATCTAAAATCTCTCTCTTTTTTATATTATCATGTCTAATCCAGATCTTGACCTTGGTATAACTCAAAGGCTTCAACCAACATCACATATTTATATTTTTAAGTCAAGCATGTTCCCACTTCGGATCATCCAAAGTAAGTGGGCAAGACGTGGGGGTACGTGGTGACAGCTTGGCGACTTCACTGGGGACTTAATTAGAGAGTTAAGCCTACGACTAGTAATATCTTACTTGATTCTTGGCTTTTGCAAATTCCATTATTATTTGGTTATAATTTTCTTCCACTTTTATTTACTAACTTTTTATCTTTCATGGTTTTTACCCTATGATTGTCAGGGACTATTTCTTTCCTGAATAAATATCGACTCGAATAAGTATGATAATATGAGAGTAAAACAAAGGTCTGATTATTTCCCCGAGATACACTATGCATATGCATATGCATTAGATTCCCACCAAACACCATGGTAAGGTTATCATCCCAATTACTTGAAGAAAGTGAGCCATCGCCTTCATGAGAATCTCTTCGCATAGGCATGGTGAGACCTTCTAGGGTGTAAATTACCTATGTTTCTTATGAGTACCCTTCCACATTTGCATAGGGAAATAATTCCACTGGATCAAATCCATTATGCTAAACCCATGATGGATCTAGGATCGAGGTGCTTTGGCTGTCTTTATCGGATAGAGGAGCGTATACCAATTTAGGCATCCACTTTAATCCATATAGTGAACCATATGAGCCAAGCCATGTCAAACTACATCGAACAGCTGCTAGAATAACTTGAAGAATAGGGTTAGTTAGGGAAACACTCTTTACCTTTACTCTTATATACCATGTCACGCAGGTGATAATAGATATTGTTGCCCACATTTGTTATTTTATTTCATGATCATTTTTGAGGAATGCTATTATGTTCTACGAGTAACTCTTTCCAATAAGTGGGTGATAACGAATGATCGCCAATAATGCCTTATGTTATCTTAAAAAAAAATCATATCTGATTGAAATAAGCTGTTAAGCTATTCAAATGATGGCTTAACATTTATCTGTCATAGGTGGTGATAAACAAACATCGCCACTTAATTGGATAGTCTTGCCCTCATGAGGTATCATGTCATTTTGCCAAAGGCAATTTTAACTCAGACCATCGTTATATTGTCTGATTATTGTCGACTGTCATGTTTGCCCCTAGGCATTGTACCGACTATTATTGGGTTAATTTTTATGAGATATTTTTGTTGCTATTTTTATATATACCCTTATTTTTTATGATTATTTTTTCATACAGTTACTAACTTGTTTCCTTTTTGTTCTTTTGTTTGATGCATGCATCATTTCATCATAGTCATCGTCATTATAGGACAATTAGCTAATGGTTTATTGCTCGTCAAGAGCTGTTCGTCATTGAACAATAGTCCACTTTAGATCCAAAGCCTTTTGAGAAAGTCCAAGAATGGTTAGAGTGTCTGCAGCATGAAGATAGGGATGTTCCCAAAACTAGGGTATGTGTCAACAATGCATTAAAATGTTAAGATAGGTTATTGTCAAAATGATTGGCAAGATCTGAAGTATGTATAGACCAACTGAGAAAATACTAAGAGGGAATTATTCATAAAGAGATACGTAGCCTTTTTACTCCAGGTCCATTTGGATGTTGGTTTATTGTAAGCAGCATCTTAGTTTTGGAACCCAGCATATTGATATTTCACTTTTAATCATGAAGATTTAATCTCCACAGTTGATGAATACATTGTGTTCCTCAATATTGAGAGGGCCAAGACTGATAAAATATATTCTAAGGCTTTACATCTTCCAACTTTCAAGAAAAGATTAGCTCAAATTCTTGAGTCAATAGAGTCCTGGAACAAGGATATATCAAGATAAAGAGGAACAATGAGTGCATCTCATAGGCCAGTTTGAAAGAAGCAATGGTGAGTGTCGTTGATGTCCAAAAAGTTCAAGATATCTATGCTCTGGTGATATATGGTCTGCTCATATATTTGAAAACATTAGGCTATGTTAAAGCTACGATGGTAGATCTTTTTCCTTGACTATGCTGCAACATTAATCTCGCACCTGCCGTCCTTGCTAAACTATTTGTGCTCCCAGTTTTTAGAAGAAAATGGGTAAGGGTTAATTCATCAAATACGGGCTACTTCTCCATATTTGGCTTGTTGTCACTTTTTTCTTGAAAAAAGAGGATGTTAAACAACTTCTTACCTAACTTCAGCCCAATCTCCAAGGTCTTGAGAAAGAATGGTGCCAAGACAAGTCCGAGGAGCAACGGGTCTAAAAATTCTAGAACTTCAGTAGAGAAGAGGTGACATGGAAAGTCCTTTGGTTTACAGATAATCATATATTGATGCAAAGATTATAGTTGTGTGCTGCTCATGGGATTATGGGGAAGCACTAGCTATGCACCCATCCTAGTTTTATGATAATTTAAGTGTTAACAATTTAATCCTTTTGTCCAAGACCTAGAGTAGTAGGATTTCAATTATGGTAAGCCTGATTACAAGTTGAAAGTTTAGCTAACTTTCCATGCTTGAAGACAAACCCTTTGTATAGAGAGTATTGGAGAAGAAGAAGTATGAGCCTGGGATATGACAAGTGGAGGATTTGTTGTTGACTCCTTACCTTTGTTTGCTGTTGGAACATCACAAGTATCAATTGATGAATTTCCCTTTAAGATCAAACTATTCAAGAGTGAGTGCAAACAAGAACATGGTGGTACTGAAGCCACCAATGCTTAGGAAAGGGCATTGTATGGACATCATCCTTCAACACATTCATTTATAGTAACCTTACAGCAACACCCCATCTATTTCAAGGATTTCAAAGTGCAGGCTCTTTACCGACAAGGCCTATAGTCCTAGATCTCGACAAGTAAATGAAACAAGACAAAGCAAAGAGGTCTTTAAAAATGATGAAGGCTTAAATAGGTATCAGTCACTAGAACTTTTGAGTAGTTGAAGGAATTGACAAATTTGGGATTATAGATGCAAAATCTTTGGGATTGGTTTCCAATCTCATTATCCTACCTAAATTCAAAATGTCAAATTTTGAAAAGTATAATAGGACTATAGACCTCACTGCCTACCTTTGCATGTATTATCCTAAGATAGCCAGATATGAGGAAAATGAAAAGCTATTGATTCACTACTTCCAGGATAGTTAATTTGGGGCAACCATTTGATGGCATATAGGGCTTGATCCCGTAAGAATTCAGACATGGGCAGGTTTAGGTCTCGCCTTCCTTGATCAATATAAGACCGTGTCTGACTAGGCCCTGGATCATCTCTCCGTTATAAACATGGAAAGAAAACCTCCTTGAGCTTTAGGCAGTATGCTCAGAGGTAGAGAGAGAAAGTAACTGAAGTTTACCTTTTTTTACTGAGAAAGAGATGATGATCACATTTATCA
Source organism: Adansonia madagascariensis (assembly GCA_038381835.1). NCBI lineage: Eukaryota > Viridiplantae > Streptophyta > Magnoliopsida > Malvales > Malvaceae > Adansonia > Adansonia madagascariensis. The sequence goes on from JBBYHL010194366.1 coordinate 6,276, forward strand.
GCACTTTGTAAGCTCCCTACTACAAAAGGTTAGTGGGAAATGCCATGAAAAATTTTGTCGATATGGTTATATCGGGCAAAATGATCGATAACGCTATCAAAAGTGGCAAGATATCCATTGAAGAATTATTCAAGTTAGTAAAAAAGTCAACAACTAAGGGTAATGAGAAAGAGGTGAGTGTTGTTAGCGAAAGTCCTATTGGGTTCAATCAAAATTCGCATCTGACATAAGGTATATACTTCTGAACATGTTGCATCTAGGTTTTAGCCCCTACTTATCGATGCCATAATTAGTCCATTATGTCAGGATCATTCCAACAATAAGCTTAGCACCAAATCATGCTCAAAACATAGCCCAAGGCATGCAATCCTGAAATACAAACAATGAAAGATCTTTAAATAATCAATAAGCACTTTGAGAAAGGGAACACTTTAAGCCACTTCTTTACTCCCACAAAAAGATTTACTCCCCTCTATTGGCGAGTCAACTAGTGGCCCTAGTATTCACAAACCCAGGATCACCTTCATATCCCAAATGGTATAATAAAAATGCCTACTGTAAGTGCCACACTAGGGCAAAAGGACAATTTATTAAGAATTATAACTCATTTAAAAGAAAAGTGTAAGGTTTGCTAGAAAATAGGGTGATTAAGGTCAAACAAGGGCCTAGACGAGCTAATCCACTTCCTAACCATATGAAGCCAAGAGTGAATGTGGTGATTGAGGGGAAAAGATGTTGGGTCAAAAGAAGCATCGGAGAAGTTAAAACGCCAATAAGTAAGGTATGGTAGGCTTTTGTAAAGGTAGAAATAGTGTAAGGCATCGAAAACCAAATAAAAAAACCATTGATCCATTTTACTACCACTGCGGTTAAGGGCATACTTTGTAAAAATACCCATTTTTCCTAGAAATGGTCCAAAAAATGATAGACTAGTCTAAAATTGAGTTCTATGAGGAGTGAGATATGTACATCGGTCTGTCTATTAATGACGTAGATGAGGAAAGACCTAAAATCAACTAGGTTTCAAGTTATTTCTCTTTCATGAACAAGGAAAAGAGAACTGACAAAAACTTCAAGTGGCACGCTTTGAGGTGGATGGAAGAGGCCACTTAGATTTAGCCTTTGTTGATAGAAAAATAAATGATTGTTAGATTTGTCAGCACATTATAAGTACCTTATTGTTAGAGGTAGTGAGGAGAATCCTAAGGAGCTTCACAGATATAGTCGTATTATGTAGAATAATTAATGAAGCCATGAAGAGTAACTTAGGCGAAAGAAATACCTTCAAGGGCAAAGGGAAAGAAAAAGTGGAGGCCAAACAACAACCGAAATCTAGTACTAGAGCCAGTTTATCTCAAACTCGTGCTAAGCACATATGAGTAGAATGGCTATTGAAGAAGGCTGCAAGGTCATAGGAAACTTAAATGAGGTCAAAATACTAATGAATTTGGTCTAGCAAGTCCTGGTATAATCTAAACTGATCAATGGGGTCGAAAAAGACAAAAGGAGCTGATAACTTTTATGATTTCCATACTATCTATGGTTACACTCTTAAAATGTGCAAAGAGTTTCGTGCTATGGTTTAAAGAATGATGAATGAGGGCAGCATTGAATTCTATGATAAAAGGCGAGCCTTACATACCTAGTCAGCAAATGCATTACCCTATATCAATGCTAGAAAAAAAGACATGACCAATCCTCTTTATTAGGTTGGAAGGCTATTAGTTTTATTCAACAACAGACTAAGAATCAAAGCTACCCTTGTTCAACATATGCTGAAAATGATCATTCAACTTTCATCATCTTTCGCTTATAAGGATGACAAGGTGGTTCCCTAAAAATATGAAAAAAAAACTTTAATCACCAGAGAATCTAGTTAGTAAACAGCAAACATTGACCTTTCCAGGGTAAGCCACCTAACTTGGAGTGGCAGATGTTATGGCCCAGCTACATCAAAAGGTAAAACTCAACAAAAAAACACTACTCATGTTCCTCAAGCAATGAAGTTTGTAACCAAAGACTTAAATCTGATAGCTGTCATGGAGCCAGTGAGTAAGAAAGAAGTTACGAAATTCTTTAAGTTCATCAAGCACAACGAATATAGCATTATTGATCAGTTAAATAAGAAGCTTGCCAATATATCTGTACAGTCGCTACCATTGAATTCCAAAGCTCACAGAAATGCTTTCCTCAAGGTCCTGAATAAGGCATATGTCCCTCCAGACATCTCGATAGGCCAGTTGGATCACCTAGTAAGTAACATCACTACCTACAACTATATATCTTTCAGTGATGATGAAATCCCTTATGGAAGAAGAGGAAGCTATAAAGCTTTTCACATCACCATATACTGCAAAGGTAGCATGTTGCCTAAAGTGCTCATTGAGAATGGGTCGACTCTAAATGTAATGCTCATATAATGCTTGAACAAACTCGCTGTTGACATCACTCATATAAAGAATAGTCATACGATCATTCAAGCATTCAATGGAACTTACAGCAACATCATGGGAAACATCACCATTCCACTCCAAATTGTCCATGCACTTATAAAGTAGACTTCCATGTAATGGGTATTGCTCCATTATATAACTGCCTATTGGAAAGGCCTTAAATTCACTCTGCAAGGGTAATGTCATCATCACTGCATCAAAAGTTAAAATTAATCATCGAAAGCAAAGTTGTTAGCATTAGAGGAGAAGAAGATATCATTGTTACTACCTTAACTTATGCTCTATATATCAAACCTGATGAAAATATCCTAAAATCCTTATTTTAATCCTTTGACTTTGTTAATGCCACTTATATCAAAGAGGGATTGCCAATACTTGAACCTTATCTACTGAAGAGCACTTATTTAGGACTAAAGTTAACCATCAACAAAGATGCCCAGATCGGAAAGGGACCTAGAAATACCTCTAATGGATTACAAGAGCCTTGAAAGTTGTCAACCATATCGACAAAAAGGGTTAGGATTGAAGCCCAGTGCACTGTAAAAAAGAAAACAAGCTTAAAAAAGCTGTAAGAAAATGATGGCATGTTTATGGGACAAGACATAGGATATGAATCATGTTTCCACTATTTCAAAAAAAAGTTTCATCCAAAAGGACATGTGAATACTAGCTTTGCCAATGTTATGCTCATACTAAACAAGGCATTTATGGATCTCTCTTTCAATGCAATTAGTGAACCAAAGATGTTAGTGATAAACCGAGAGACTGGTCTGTGTCTTTTAGGATTTGTTCCAAGTGTTTGGACTGAAACTAAGTTCTTGTACTATTCTAGTCTATTTCAAAGTAATGCTATGAACTAAACCTACATGCTTTTACCAAGGAGCATTGTAGGATCCTATGTATAGGCATACTTTTATTAAGTATTATCAATGAAAATGACTAAGCATTATGTATTTTATCTTTTGTGTTTACTTTCATAGTTCTTGCCAACTCTTAGACCTTTTTCTTCATTTTTTCTGCCTATATTGGTTTTTTTTTTCCATATTTTCTAGTAGTTGGATGAAGGTGACATGAATATTCACACTGAGACTTTGGATATCAATTTTGAGCAACCAATCTGGATTGGTGAGGTCAAGGGTAAAAGAAATTCTGAAGAGAACCCCATACCTCCAAACCTACTAAGGCTAATTGAACAAGAAGAAACATATATTGCCTCATGAAGAACCTACTGAAACCATAAACCTTGGAACAATCAAAGATCATAAAGAAGTCAAAATTGGAACCTCCATAAACCATAAACCCGAACTGAACTAATAAGTTTCCTTCAAGAATATTGGGATGTGTTCACTTGGTCTTACCAAGACATGCTCGGATTAGACACCAACATTGTGGTCTATAAACTTCCCCTCAAACCTGAGTGTAAGCACATATAGCAAAAGCTTTAAAGGATGAAACCTAAAATGCTTCTGAAGATCAAAGATGAAATAAAGAAGCAATTTGAGGCGAGATTTCTCCAAGTAGCCAAACACCCTAAATGGGTAGCCAATATAGTCCCCGTTCCTAAAAAGGATAGCAAAAAGCTCATGTGTGAATATTATAGGGACATGAATCAAGCTAGTCCAAAAAATAATTTCCCTTTACCCTATATCGACACCTTATTAGACAACATTGCCAAAAATGCACTATTTTCCTTCTTGGATGGATTTTTGGGTTATAATAAAATTAAAATGGCAGTTAAAGACATGGAAAAAACCACCTTTGTGACTATGTGGGACACTTTTTGCTATAAAGTCATTCCCTTGGGCTTAAGAACACTAGGGCTACCTATCAAAGGGCAATGGTAACATTGTTCCATGATCTCATGCATAAAGAAATAGAGGTCTATATGGATGATATGATTGCTAAATCACCAAAAAAGAATGAACACATGGCCAGCTTGCGAAAACTTTTCAAATGACTTTGCAAATACTAGCTCAAGTTAAATCCCACTAAATGTACATTCAACATCACATCTGGTAAACTATTGGGCTTCATTGTAAGTGAAAAAGGAATAAAAGTCAATCTCGACAAGGTCAAGGCCATTTAAAACATGCCACTACTTTGAACTCAAAAAGAAATTAGAGGTTTTTTGGGAAGGTTAAACTACATAGATCAATTTATATCTCATCTAATCGACAAATGCGATCCAATCTTTTGGCCATTTCAAAAACAAAATCTCAAAAAATGAAATGAAAATGGTAAAAAGTTTTCAATAATGTCAAACAATACCTTTCGAACCCTCCGATACTTGTGCCATAGTTGCCCAATCGACTTTTAATCCTGTTTTCATTAATTTTCAACAAGTCGATGGGCCGTAGGTTAGGTCAACATGATGAGTCAGGAAAAAAGGACTAAGCTATCTAATATTTGAGCAAGAAGTTCACAAAATATGAAAATGACCATTCAGCTATAGAGAAGTTATGTTGTGCTCTAGCTTGGACAGCTCGCAGATTAAGACTTTGTGCAAGGCCTATTAAGTAGTTGTGCTCTAGCTTGGATAGCTCGTAGATTAAGACTTTGTGCGAGGCCGATTAAGTAGTTGTGCTCTAGTTTGGACAGCCCAAAGATTAAGATAAAATGTTGCTGATCACCAAACTCGATCCCATTAAGTATTTATGTGATGTCCTGTTTTGTTAAGGAGATTAGTCGGGTGGCAAGTCTTGTTTTCTAAATATGACATCATGTATGTGAACCAGAAAGCCATCTAGGGCAACGCAATAGTAAACTATTTGGCAAGCTAAGCAACAGATGAATAATAACCTTTGAAATTCAAACTTCTTGATGAAGACCTAATGTGCATATCTAAGGCAAACACCACTGGTTATTGCAGTTTATCTTGGAAAAAAAAATACTTTGATGGACCTTCGAACACGTTGGGACATGGAATTGGGGCAATTCTTATCTCACCTGATGGAAATTACTAACGCTTCACTGCAAGATTGAACTTTAATTGCACAAATAGTGTAGTTGAATATGAGGCTTGTGTCATGGGAATTCAAGCTGCCATTGAAAGGGGTATTTGAACATTGAAAGTATTTGGAAATTTAGCCCTTTCCATCTACCAACTGAAAGGAGAATGGCAAATGCATGACACTAAACTGATTCATTATAGGAGTCTGATCTCAGAACTCGAAAAAGGATTCTATGATATCAGCTTTCAGCATTTACCTTGAGAAGAAAACTAAATCATTGACGCCTTAGCCAGCTTGTCAGCCATGTCAAAGTTAATCGAGAATCGAACATTACTCCTATTCAGATGAGCATCTATACAACTCCACCATAATGTCAAAATGTCAAAAAAGAGAAATACAGCCTACTATGGTATCTGGCATGTTTTAATACATTAAAGATTAGTAACACCCTAACTGCGTTATTGAAACTAACAAAAAAACCATCCAAAGGATAGTTGCAAGCTTTGTTATGGATGGTGGAGTTTTGTACAACAAAAGTTGGGATTAGATACTACTTCGATGGATAGATGCCTTTAAAGCAAAAAGAATTCTTAAGGAAGTCCATGAAAGAATTTATGATATGCATGCCAACAGACATCAAATGGCAAATGCGATTTGGCTATTATTGGTTGACTCTTAAAAAGGATTGCATTGACTATCCTCGGAGGTGCCAAAGTACCAAATCTATGCAGACAAAATCCATATCCCATTGAAACCTCTAAATATTATGATAGCTCCGTGACCTTTTTTCTATGTGGGATATGAATATGATAAGACCAGTTGCCCTTAAGGTTTTTAACAGGCACTGCTTCATTTTGGTCACTATTAAGTATTTCACCGAGTGGGAGGAAGTGGCTTTATGTGCCAATGTTAGCAAAGCTATTGTATGCAAATTTGTGAAATGAGATACCATTTTTAGATATGGCCTTCCCAAGCAAATCATTACGGATAATGCACACAACCTGAAAAACAAAATGATGCAAGTAGTCTACTCTCAATTCAAGATCCAGCATCAAAAATTTATCCTATACCGCTTAACAATGAGCAAGGCAATTAAAACAGCTAACAAGAATATCAAGAAGATAGTCAAAAAGATGACAGAGATGTACAAAGATTGGCACGAAAAATTGTCTTTTGATTACATTCTTATCGCATAATAGTATGAACTTCTACAGGTGTTACCTCATTCTCCTTAGTCTAAGGCATGGAGGCTACCCAACCTATTGAGGTCAAAATCCCTTCACTCAAAGTCTTAATGGAATCACAAGTTGAAAGGTTGAATGGATCAAGAACTGATATGAGCAGCTCAATTTCATTGAAGAGAAAAAAAATAAAAGCCATTTATCGCAGGCAAATGTATCAAAATTGCATGATTAGAGCCTATAGCAAAAGGGTCCATCTTTGTTAGTTTCGAAAAGATGACCTATTACTCAAACTAATCCCTCCGATCGATCAAGATGCCAGAGGAAAATGGACTCCGAATTAGGAAGAACTGTATATGGTAAAGTGCATTTTTTTTGGAGAAGCCTTGATCTTAACCGAGATAGATGATAGTAATTTGCCTAATCTTGTAAATTCTGATTCCATCAAGAAATACTATGCCTGAAAAGGTTCTAGGATGAAAATCCAAAAGGGTGTCCTATTTTCCTTTGACTTTCACTCTTTTTAAAATAAAGATGGAAACCCAAAAGGGCTCCAAGAAAATAAGCCAGCTTAAGTTGAAAACCAAAAAAAAGTGACTTAAGTGACCAGACTCTCTTTCACTCAAACCAAATCAAGCCTAAACTATCACCAGCCTAAACTTGCACCAATTTAACCTATACTCACAACCCTAATCAAAACACCAAATTATAATCTAACTTATCTATTCTACACTAACCTACTCTACCAAATCTCATCCTTACCTACATTCAAAAATGGAGACTACCTAACCTCGAGGCCTGCATTCCACCATAGGGTAATCTAAAAAATCTTCTTGTAAGTTGGCCAACATCAAAAGGATTAACTGTTCTTGGAATTAACTACACAAGTGCACGTATTGTAACATGTAATATAGTGATAAAGTAGAGTGTCGATCCCACGAGGAATTGATACTAAATTTGTTAAGTACTAAAATTAAAACTACTTAATCTTATTTAAACAATCGATTAAAAATTACTAATAATATAATAATAATAATAAAGAAGCAAACAATAAATAATAAAAGCCTAGGATTGCAATCTCCCTCAACACTTTATTTAAATAAAACTCTATTCTCTTAACTTGACTAATAATATTTAGTTGTTAACCTAAAGTTCTAATTTGTTTATAAATATCTTTCGATGGTCTTATAAAAATATCTCTCTTAATTAATTTACTATATTCCTATGCAAATTGAGTTACAAGAAACTTATTAAGCATAGACTGTAATTTTGGTTACATATGGCATGCTCGTATATTCCTATTTAACATGCAGATTAATTCATCCTAATAAATGAATATGAAACATATATCATTCAATCCAAATCTAAGCATAAAATTCCCTTTTCTAAGTTCATTAAGGTTATCAAATCAATCTAATTGGTAATTAGGAAATTAGAAGCATTAAGAACAAGATTGAACAAACAACTCAAATATCATTAAGTCAAGAAAACGAAATAAAGTAGTCCAAATTACATGTTAAGTTCTATTGCAACCCTACAAAAAAAAATCTAGCTCATAATAACTGTAAAACCAAGGAGTTTCACCATCATAAATAATACAATAAAGATAAAAAGAGTAAAGATAAAGAGAAAACTAAGATTGGCTTGTTCTTTGATCTTGAAGCTTCTCCAAAATCTCTCTAGCTTCTTGAATATTATGGTGGCTTATCTCTTTTTCCAAGAACTAAAGAAAAATAAAACTATATAATATTTGAGATTGTCTCTAAGTCTAATACTAAGATTCCTATTTATAGGCAAAACCCTGAAGGTAAAAGCTTGGTCTCCAAGTAGCTTGAACATATTATTTTAGAAATTGCCAAAATTAATCACTTTGCTTGATTGAGTCTACTTTACTTTTTGATTAAGTTGTTGCACTTTTGGAAACTTCTTTAGGTTTTGACCTACAAAAATATAGAAATTATTTAAAATAACTAAGCAATGAAAATATAAAGAAAGTAAATAATACTAAATTAAAAACTACTAAAAATAAATAAAATTTAAATAAAATAATACTACTATAAATAAAATTTAAATAAAAATCTCTAAGACTTAGCTAAATTGATATGAATAAAAAGACTAAATAACTTTATTTTATAGAGTTATCATTAATCGCTTGAGAAGGGTTTCCAAAGACACTCAGTGGAAGACCTATGTCAACAACATCAAGGTTAAGCGACCAAGAAAATTGCTCTGAACTCTTTTGTATCTTAAAATCTTTTATGATCCCATAATTTGTCATAACTAGTACTTTTTTCTTTTGAATGAAATGCAATCACTTGATTTCTTACAAAGTCCTTTTGTAACTCCTGCATCTTATGTTGCATCATGTTTATCATTTAATTGATAATGCTTAATAAATGAATGAAACTAATAACAAGATTTCCTAGTATTACTTGGAAAGATGAAACTTTGTAAGAATTTTGTTTCATGCCTAAAGACCAAGAATGAACCTTAGGCCACAGTCGGTCTTGCCCTTAGACCTTACATCTTAAAAATGTGCTTAAAACCTTCTTTCGGTAAGCCCCAGCCTAAAGATAGAGGGCTAAAATTCTTTTCGAACTGCCATCCTAACAAATGGAGTTTAGAACAATCCACCCAAACCATCAAAGACATTTTTTGAATCATAATTAGCAAAGAGAAATCCTCTATACTCATCAATAAATGCAATGCAATAAAAAGTCCCCAAACATGAGCCATCTAAGCTTAGGTCTGTCCCTTCTCAATCATTGACCACCTTTACTTTTCAAAAATGGCCTTAACATTCAAAACCTCTAAAAATCTAGAGTGAGATTGAAAAACTTGAGGGTAAGAAGCCACCTTATGAAACTTATAAAAGGTTAGATGATTGAAAATGCAAAAAAAAAAATGACTGTTGGATTTAATTTTTAAATCATCATATTTGCATCACTTAAGAATGCAATTTCATCATTCAGCAACTAACATTCTTTAGGTATGAACTCATACCTTCAAAAGTTAAAATTAAACAATATTTCAAGTATAAATTCTTATTTTTAAAAAGCCTCAAAAGGTTCCAGGTAAGAATTCCTCATCTTATGAGTGTATAAATTAAAAAAGCCATTCAAGAAAGGTACCTAAACTCATATCTTTTTAGTCTTGGAAGAGCAGGACACTTTTTCCTTTTAGTTCGCAAAATATAGGATGCCATTTTTTCTTTTTTGTCTTCAAAGAGAATGACGCCTTTTTTCCTTTCTAATCCTTAAAAGGTATGGTGCTTTTTTTTTTAATTTTTAATCCTTAAACAGCATGATGCCTTTTTTTTTTCAGTCTTCAAACCGCAGGACACTTACCTATCTCAGTCCTTAAAGAGTAGGATGTCTACCTGCCTCGGTCTTCAAAGGGCATGCTACCTACCTGTCTTAGTCCTTAAAGAGCAGGATGCATGCCTACCTCAATCCTTAAAGGGCAAGATGCTTATCTACCTTAGTCTTCAAAGAGTAAGATGCCTACTTATCTTATTCCTTAAAAAGTAAGAAGCTTACCTACCTTAGTCTTCAAAAAGTAAAATGCTTCCCTACCTCAGTCCTTAAAGAGCAGGATGTTTACCTACTTTAGTCCTTAAAGAATATGATGCCTGCCAACCTCAGTCTTCAAAGAACATGATGTCTATATACCTTAATCCATAAAAAGTTGGACACTTATCGAGTTTATCCTAAATAAGTAGGGTGTCCACCTACCTCACTCCATAAAGAGCTAGATGCCTATGGAGTCAAAGCCCACACTAGCTAGCATCTATTTAAGGGTTTAAACCTAAGAAACCATAAACCTAGTAGGAAGGTCAAACCCTACAAAACAAATTAAAATTTTTTATCTGTTAGGATTATTGCCGATATATTTAGCCTATCTCAACGTAGTATAAACTAGATCTCTATTTTCCTATAAGCACTCAAGAGGTATCATTTCATCCCAAACAAAACAGAGTCTATTTGTCTTTGCCCTATTCTTGACACTAAGCAATGGCCAAAGAGGGGTAGCTGTAGATACCCTATTTTATTTGGGCCATCATCAAAGGCATTGGAGGTCATTATTTTAACCATTCTTTAAGTTCTACAGATGAACATGGGTCGATTTCCCATCATCTCTGACTAAAGTAAGGTAATTCAGAGAGCTAAAGGTAGGTGCTAGTCATATTGGTGCGTAGGTATCAAAACCAAGCTCTCGTTCACCAAAAGTTTAGACTTTCACATAGAGTCTCAAGACAAGAGGGTTTGGTATCAATACCTAAGATGTGATCTCAATACTTAGTGTGATTGTATTGATACAGGCCTTGCTAGTAGCTAAAATTATGATTTTTGGTAAAATGTATTGATACATAAGCAAGAGTATCGATACAAATCCATGAAGTATTGATATAGGCCCCTAAGTCTCTAGATTAGAAATATTTTTTTGCTCTTGGTATCGATACATAATTCATTGTATCGATACTAATAGGTAAAAGTTGCCTTGTATATCAATACAAAATGTTTTCTATTGATACATTAAGGCATTTTTGCCCAGTTTGAGCCATTTTTCAGCCTTTGCATCATTGATCTGAAATCTAATTCAAACCTAGTTTTTGCCTAAAAAATCATCAGAATTCATACTAAGCTTCGATTTTAGGCTCTTGATTAGATTTAAGCAAAAATTTAAGGGCCAAATAGCTAATGACAAGGGACATTTTCATGAAATATATGGTTTGTTAAAGGGCATGCTTGTCTTTTCTCTAGTTACAGACTGTTACAGCCTTTCTGTATCACTACTCTGCATGATGGAACCAATAGAAATAAGAGTAGTTAAACATAGTACCTAAAGTTATCCCCTATTACATGAAGGAAAATCCCACAATACCCTTACTTTTGGCTCAAAAACATTAGCTGAACAGACTCTATATAAAGAAGCCACTTTTGGCTCAACATAAAAGAAGAAGGAAAACCTATAGATATCTCTGTCTTGCTCTCAACCATGTACAAAAACCTCTAGAAATCTCTAAACACTCATACATAAAAAACACTATTACATTAAAAAAATCCTCTATCCCCATAGCTCCCCTTTTTTTTTCAGAAAAACCTTTAAACACCTTTCATTTCCTTCCTTTCATACCTAAAAAAACTTTCCCATCTAAACCATAATCAAAGGCTCTTCTTTTTCCATCCTTTTCTAGCTAAACTATAACAAAAAAAAGAAAAAAATTAAGCTTCGTATATTTTCCCTACCCTACTCTATTATTTTTTTTATCACTTGCATCATTTTAGTGAGCCATCCATCATGTCAAGACCATTCTTGGAGTCTCTTGCATTATTATTGCCTTGGTTGTGGTAGTTTTAGAGCCTTGATTATCTTTTTGATGCCTTACTGGTGGTTGAGTGACCAAACATGCTTTTCATCATTTTTGCCATCAAAACAGCCCCAGTCCATGTACCTTTGATGTGTTTCATCCACCATTACATGCTTAACACATGCTTGAATCTTCATCCTAGCATGTTTTTGAACATATTCATGTATTTCCTTACATTTTGACGAGTTTCATGGCATAAAAATGCTGTCTCGAAATTCCAACATGCTTTTCTTTGTCAGATATAATCATATCATCTCCCATAACATGATCTTTGATGTCATCTCCATGCATCTTATCTATCACCTCTTTTCATTTTTATCATCTTTTTTATGCCAAAATGTCATCTCTTATTTGTTTGAATGTGTTGTTCATGTTCCTCATTATGAATGCTGCACTATGTTCATAGCATTTTTGTCAAAAATGTTTTCTTTAAAAAAAAATCTAATTTTCAAAGTATATCCTAAATTAATTCTATGCTACCTCTAATAAATGAAGACTAGCACAAATTAAATGTTTTCATGAAATTGGTTTTCCAATCTTAGGGATAAATCAAATATTTTAGGTCAGGAATCATGGTGCAATAAGTTCAATAATATTATTTTTTCAAACAAAAATAACCCATTAGCTGAAAAAATATTAAGCCTTGATCTTGAGCTTAACACTTTCATTTATGGTATGGTTAACGGGTTGTTTCATCATCTCAAAGTACTTCGTGAATATGGAATGAACTGGTGATACCTATGTCACTCTTTTCTCTATGTCATGGACGTTCAAACTTCCATGGTTCAAGTTTGACCCCAAGAAACCGAAAATATCAAATAATTGCTATTTTTGCTTTAGTAACACCATAGTCCGAATTTGAAAATTTATTTTTGAAAGATAAATGATTTTTTTAGAATTTTCTAATTTTTTCCTTAAAAGGCATTAGATTACCTTTCTAAAGGTGTCTTATTTGCCCTTGGATCATTTCAGATTAGGGGATTATGATCTCTTCAACCTTTTCTGTTTGGAACCCTAGAGCTAGTGCATTATATTTTGTTTGGGCTATTTTGGCCAGTCAGATAACTTTTTATATTTTTCACAGAATGTTTGCAAAATTTTCTTTTCAAAAAAGTGCTATTTTTTATTTAAAGATTACCAAAGAATTGAAATGATTTTTCAAAGTCCATTATGCCCTCTCCCTTGTACATGCTGTCAGTGTAGAAACACGCCTAACTTGAAAAATTAATTCCACCTAGAAAGTTATTTTCTAGGATTTTTGAGATATTTTCATATTAGTCCACATTGAGTTATCTTTCCAATGATATCTCGCTTAAACTCCCCAAACCCTTTGTATGAACCTGGACTAAATTTAGAAAGGGAGATAGCGTGATGTTGTCGCTTGTTTTTTTAGTTAACCTAGCTCCCAGATTATGATAATTGAGACGTTAGAACTTCTCAAAATGCATTCGATTGGCTCCCCTATAACAAGCACTTTAGGCTAAGATCAAAGCTTAAGACGAAAATATATTTTATTCAAATCCTTGATTTCCTATTTTCAAAATACCTTTTTTCTTTTCAAAATATACTTTTTTTAAAAAGATAAAAATTTTCATTTTTAGGATACTCCAACCTCACCATTCTGAAAGGATACTCTAACTCTATTTTTCACTAAAAACTTGAATTTTCTCTCTTAGATTTATTCGAGATTCCTAATTATTTTTTTAAAACAAAAAAAATTTTATCTTTGGGGACACTCCAAACCTACCTCTCTGAGGGGATACTCTAACCTCGTTTTTCATAAACAAAACCTTCAATTTTCTATCTTGGATTTGTTCAAGATTCCTAATTATTTTCTTAAAATATCAAAATTTTTATCTTTAGGGATACTCCAGCCCCACCTCTCTGAGGGAATACTCAAACCCTACTTTTACCTAAACATCCAAAATTTTCTCCCTTTTGAATATCCTTAACTGTTTCAATTAAAACCTTTTTTGTCCCTTAAATTACCATCGAATCCATACACATCTCAAAATTGTCATTTTAGTTATTCTTTAATAATCGAAGACAGTTATGAGATACATTTTGATCGTCCTTCCTTTTTACATTCTTTTGTGTGTGATTGTTTTTCTGTGACATTATGATTTTCTTTTCATCCTACTAACACGTTTCCTTTTTGTACTAACCATCGTGGCTTCATATTTAAAAATTGTTAAAAAAAACTTTACAAGGCAATGTTCCATGTAGATATCTCTGTAATGCCTGACATGGAATATCCTAATTTTTAAAATGTAATCCAAAAATTATTTTCATCAAAAATCGCTATGCTCCTTATGCCTTTATGGCGTATAGGCGAGTAAAATTTTCTATGAAAACTTGGATCTACAATTGTCACAAAAGTTCATGCATTAAATGGGATTATATCTAAATAACGACTAAATGGAACCAATTAAACTGAAACCAAAGCAAGACATAGTTAACGACAACCGCTTTTGGGCATTAGAGGTGTTAATCTTTCCACAAGCGTAACCAACTCTTGAACCCAACCGACGAATATCTAGACCTTGTAGACTTTGAAATTAATATTTCAAGCTTTGTAACTCGTAATATTGTTTTCAATAGGCATCTAATCATGCCTAGCCCAAAATGGTCTGTGGTGACTCCAAATTTATGGTTCTTTTGTGGTAACTTTCCAAGACTAGTTGGATAAGTGATTCATCGACGGTCTCTCTCTCCTTTTCATATCATCATGCCTAATTCAAATCCTGAGCAAAGAATAACTCAAAGGCTCCAGCCAAACACCACATATTTATATTTTTAAGTCAAGCACGTTCCCATTTCAGATCATTCGAAGTAAGTGGGAAAATATGAGGGTACGTGGCGACAGGGGTGACTTGGTGGTCATATCATCCACGTATACCTCAATCTCTCTATGCATCATATTTTGGAATAAAGTAACCATTGCCCTTCGATAATTTGCCCCAATATTCTTTAACCCAATGACAACACTTGATAACAAAAAATACCCCAAATTATGATAAATGTGGTTTTTTTTCCATGTCTTCAAGTGCTATTTTAATCTAATTATAACTTGAAAATCCATCCATAAAAGAAAACAAACAATTTTTTGCAGTGTTAGCAACTAATATGTCAATATAAGGGAGATGAAAATTATCTTTTAAGCTTGCTCGATTCAAATCCTAATAGTCTACACACATTTCAGCACTTTCATCTTTTTTTTTTGGAATTAAACAATATTAGCTACCCTTTATTCGTACTTTGCTACTTCAAGAAATCCAGCATCAAACTGTTTCTTCACTTTTTTTTTAACTTTTAATAACATTTCGAGCTTCATCTTTCTCAATTATGTTGAACCGGCTTGCATCATGGTTTTAAAGGTAACTTATAGATCACTATTTTTGGATCTAAACTCGACATATCCTGATAACTAATCTTTTTTTGTTGTCATCATCCTTTAAGTCTATAATTTCTATGGTTCCTCGAGAGGCATTATTCATTTTTCTTTTTGCTCAATCAATTTCATCAAATTAGGAGGTAAAGTGTAATCATCAACATCTTCTTTGAGATTACCCTCGTTCACGCAAATAGACCATTCAAAATCGACCTTTGAATCCTGAAAGAGATCATCTACTTTTTTTTTTCGATTGAGAAATCTATAAAAGTTAAAAAAAAACAAGAATGAGCAAAAAAATACAGGGTGATTCACGTATGTGTATGTAGAAAATATTATATGAAAAAAATTGAATATACACAAAAGGTATACATATTTCATTTCTAAAAATAATGGTATGAAATTTTTAAGCTCTTTACAAAAAATTCCTCATATGTTTTGGGCTAAAATAAACAAGGGGAGTTCTTAGATTTACTTTTGATTTAGTTTAGACACTATAGTTCTCTCAGTAATGGCCTAATTCGTCTAGACATATCTATAAGGGTAAAGATAGATTCCATGATTATCCTTTTACTCTTCATCACTTAATTCAATAACATTCATTAGAAAATTCTTAAAAGTTAGAATGATCTCTATTACATCATCCTTCATTTCTTTTCCTTGATTCACTAGATTAATAACCCCTCTATAATAGAAAATTTGTTTTAGGGAAAGGTAAAAAATTGAATTTTGATTCGAGTTCTTTTCTTTGGCTCTATTCTCTAACTTTTTCTTTTAATTTTTTTTGGGTTTGAAGCCTAATCCATACTTGTCCATTTTGTTAATCACTTGAATAGATTGACCTATCCCTCATAGATATTTTCCAAGTCTTTTTCTTGCTGGGGCACTTTTCTCCACTGTAAGTTTCAAGCCTATGCGAATGCTTTTAGAAAGCCAGGGCTTTGGGAATAAAAAACCTTTTGCAATGAAAGTAAAATTGACAATTTCAAATGCCCTAAATAGGTATTCCTTTCCTTTAGAATTTACTTCAACATATAGTACTTTAGTCGAAGTCATGGCGATTATATCCTCCTCCCCAGATACGATAACCAATTTGTCATCCGTTATAAATTTGACTTTCTGATGAAAAGATGATGGTATAGCACCGAAATAGTGGATCCAAGGTCGTCTCAATAGACAATTGTATGCGAGGACGATATCCAATACATGAAACTCAAATTCAAAAGGACATAGGCCAATATTCAATGTAACTAAAATGGTTCATCTAATTTTTCTTTTCATTCTATCAAAAGCTTTGACCACTTTCTGACTAGGCTTAATCTGGCTAACATTAACTAGTAATCAAGATAAGGTAATTACTGGCATCAAGTTCAAAGCTGACCCATGACCAATAAATAGCTTAAGCAATACGATCTTATTGCAATGAATGGTTATATAAAGAGCTCTTGTAAAGGTAGTTTCTCTTAGAGGAATTTTATCATTGTTGAAGCGGATGAAATTGTTAGTGACAATATTATTCACTAGGTGATCCAGCTTATTGTGGGACATAAGCCTGATTAAGCACTTTTAGTAGAGCATTTCAATGTGCCTCCAAACTAAGCAACAAAGCTAGGAAAGAAATTTTTGTTGGATGCTATTTTAATTTCTCCACAATATTATACTCACTGTGTTTTATGAACTTTAGAAATTCAATAGCTTTTTGTCTTTAAGGAGTTCCTAAATTTCTACAGGAATGTCTTCAGTAGCTATAGCTTTCCCAAATGTTTATCCCTTTGTCTTTGATTTGGTAATAGCTTCGCTAGTTTCAGGGCCATAAACGTGACCATTTTGAGTACATGACTAACCAATGTAGTGCCAACTGCTACAAATTAACTTAGCATAGCTTTTGGAGTTGCTACTCTAATATCATATCTCTATGGCACTTGTTTGTTATCCTTATATAGAAAAGATGCTGGAGTTTGAATGATGAGCTTTGGAATAGTTTTCATTTTTGGGAGGTTGTAGGCCTTAATTAATTATAATAAATGATAAAAGGGCGACCAACACCATAGGGCATTTGTGATGGCCTATTAACTATCTTTCTTCCTTTCTAATAGCTTCCACATAAAATTCAATTTCTCTGGTATCCATTATCCTTTAAATTTAAATTAAAAAATTGAAACAATTCTATAAGTTATTCCCTTGAGTGGCATGGAACTTGCGAAAGTTTAGGCCAGCATCTAATTGGTTATGATTTTGACTAAGGATTCAATCTTCAATCAAATTGCCCGAACTATTTCCATTAAGGTCTTAAACTTTCAGACATTTTTCTTCAGCCATCATTCTTCTTCAGCTATTAGGGCATTAATTCTAGGTTTAGGGTGGCTAGGTCAACATTGGGTCCTAGAGCATTATCAAATCTAATAGCATATTTTTAAAGAAGACTTTAGACCTTTCTCTAAAAAACAAGACAATTTTCAATTGAATGACCCTCTACCATGGGATATTCATAATGAGCATTTGGCTCATACCAACTAAGAAAGTTGCCTTTATATGGTTCAATAAAAAGTGAAGCTACTAATCGAGCTTCAAAAAGTTGATTAAAAATTTCTTTGTGAGAATAACAAAAAGAATTATTATAGCAAAGTTTAGGTTGATTGGTTTGTTGGGCTGGTTGATTAGCATTAGGTTTTGTTTGGTTTTAAGGGGGATTTGAAGTAGTGGTTTACAGTGTTGATGAAACAAAAGCTCAAGACAGATTGAAAAAATAGGTACTTTGGTATTGATATTTTTTGTTTCAATAAGAAGTGTCAAGTTTTTGACATAATGGTTGGCTGGCATAATTAATAGATGAAGCTTCTTCTTTCTTTTTGCTAAGTTTAATCTTCTTGGCAATAAGAGATTCGCCTGTTGTAGTCTTCCTAGTTTTTAGAGTAGCTTCAATTATTTCCTTAAAGATGACAAGGTCAAAGAAATTCTTTGTTGCGTTTCTTACTAGTTTGTCATTATAAGAGAACATAAGGTACTTACAAACAAGATTATCATTTTCTTCCCAATTAATGGGGGTTGTATCTGAGAGATTACATCCTTCTATCTTTTGGCATATTTTTTGAAGGATTCTATGGGCTTCTTCTTCATATTCTGAAGAGTTAACTTATTTGGTTAACATTCAGCCATGTGTTTGTATTGCTGCAAAAATGCATTGGCTAAATTGGACTAGCATCAAATTTAATTATGATTCAAATTGTTATACCAGTTTAATGTCGACCCTAACAAACTTTCTTGATAACAATGGATAAGAAACTTGTCATCATGTGAATATCAGGCCATTTTTTGAATAAACATTTTGATGTGGGCTTGAGGGGGAGTGGTGCCCTTGTATTTATTATATTCCGGTATCTTGAACTTTGATAAAAAGACCAAATTTGGTACTAAACTGATGTCCTCAACATCCATACTGGTATAAAGCTTATCTTTTCCTATAACTTTAGTCTCCTTTTGAGAAACTATAATTTTTCCCTTTTAATTTCCATTTCAACTAGCTTTTTGCCTTTCTGCTTACATTTTCCTTCCTTATCAAGGGTAGGAGTTTTGACTCTTATCTTACAGGTGCAGCTCTTGTATCTGCCCTTTGTGAAAGAGCATCAGGATTAATAACAATAACCGAGGGTGTTGTAACTTGAAGAATGTTTTGTTGTATAGTTTGGTGTTTGTGTTTGTGTCTTAAGCATTTTCTATTAGTGTTTCAGGTTAAAAACCCAGGATACCCTAATAGGAATACCAGTAGTACCTTTCGAGTGTGGGCTAACTCTTTTACCATAAGCAACTCCATTGATCTTGTGATTTGTGCTTACAATACTTCTTGCCTTTTAATCATGGCCTCTTGAGACTTACATTGACTTTTTTCCAATCTTTCTAATCTTGCTAATTGGTGCTCAGCCATTTTTCGTACTATGTATTGAGTATAATAACAATGGAAGGGTGGTTGTTCAATGTGTCTTTCTGAGTTTGCAATGTCGAAACCTTTAAATAGAAGATTTCAGATTTTGTTAAGTTTGTAGTTGTTAATAAATGTATGAATAAATATGTATATATGTATGATGTATATATGATATGAATACATGAATGCAATTTGTAGGAATATTTGCTTTAGACTAAAATTTCAAACTTATAAATATATGAATATATATTCCGAATGCTTTTTCAGTAGTGATTTAACACTATTGATCATATGTGAAACACACCCAAGAAAAGTTCTAACTTGGTCATACTATTGTTGAGCTTGTTCAAAAAATTCAAGTACAATAGTCCCATATTCCCCTACTAGATTAACCTAACTTTTTAAAACTTGGGATTTTTGCCACCATCTTTCTGGCCTGAATCACTACTAAGTGAATCTATTTCATAAGATGATCAATGTATAACTGTCAACCAATAGAAATAATTTTTCATCTTTTACATTCATCCTTAACTCGCCATAGTTTGTTATCCCAATATACATTCATTTCTTGACATGCTTGAGCCTAAGCATCAATGCCATTCTCTTGCTGGTGTAGTACCTGCCTTATTTCCTCAACAGTCATTTCAAAGATTTCCCTTTCTTGAAGTAATAGAGATATTCTTTCTTATTCTTCACCAAGGGCCACCCTAAGTTGTTTATTTCTGTCTATAGATCTCTTTAGCTAAATATGAGTATCAATATGTGTCCTTCATTCCTTTCAAAAATGGCTACCCTAGCTTTTAAGTTTTTAATGAAAAACGAGGTTGGAGTATCCCCTTAGAGTAATGAGGTAGTAGTATCCCTAAAGATGAAAATTTTTGATGATTTAAGAAAATAATTAGGAATCTTGACTAAATCCGAGAAAGAAAATTCTAATTTCTTAGGGAAAAACAGGGTTGAAGTATCCACTCGGAGTAATGGGTTGGAGTATCCCAAAAGATGCAAACTTTTGATGTTTTAAAAAAAAAGTTTTTTTTAAAGAAAAGGATTTTAAAAATAGAAAATCAAAGATATAAAATATATTTTTGTCTTAAGCCTTGATCTGAGTCAAAAAAGCTTATGTTGTAAAGGAACCAATCAAATGCATTTCGAAACATTCAAATGTCTTTATAAAGGAGATTAAAAAAATTAGGTTAAAAGCAGAGGACAACATCGTGTCATCTCCCTTGCCGAATTTATTCTGAGTTCATCTGAAGGCTTGAAGGGGTAAATTAGGTACTATTTGAAAGATGACTCAATAAGGTTTAATGTAAAAATATTGCAAAAATCCTACAAACTAGTTTCTAGATGGAATTAATTTTTGAAATTAGGTCTATCTTGACCCTAGCAGCATATGCAAGGGAAAAGACACATCAAACTTTAAAAAATTATTTCATATTGATCCGAAAGTTAAATCGTGAGCAATACCTTTTTAGAAAAAGACTTTTGCAAACTTTCTGGGAAAAATATTCAGGTTCAAAAAGATTATTTGGTGGGCCAAAATGACCTAAACAAAAAATTGTTCACTGATTCCAAGGGTTTCGAATGGAAAAGGTTTAAGAAATCATATTTTCTTCATCTGAAACGATCCCAGGGCACACGAGATATCGTTAGAAAGGTAATTCGATGCCCTTTAAAGGCAAAATATTAGAAAAATCAAGGAGAATATTTTGTGGTTCAAAAATGATTTTCCAAACTCAAACTATAATGTTGTTCAAAATAGGAGGCTATTTTTTTTTAGGTTTCTTTGAGGATGGACTCGGGTCTAGGATGTCCGAATGTCTGTGACAGAAAGTAACAAGTAACATAGGCATCATGAGTTTTTCCACAATCCCGGAGTAGTTTGAGACGATAAAATACCCTATTAACCATGTCACTAAAAAGGGTGTTAAACTCAAGATCAAGGCTTAATACTTTAACAACAAAACAAAATTTTATTTCCATAATCCATAAATGAGAGGTTTAGTTTGTCCCCAACATTGGAGGACTAATTTAATCAAAACATTAAATCTATGCTAGTCCCCATTATTTGAAGGTAGCATAGTCTTAACTGGGGGTTTTTTAAAATGCCAAATTTTTTTTATAACAAACAAGCATGCATTTTGACAAACAAATCATCAACAAAATACAACATGTACAAAGATAAACAAGTATTACACATGCCAATACACAAAGATGATATTTTGACATGGAAAAGGTAACAAAAATGCAAGGATATGACAAATAAGATGCATGAAAGTGACATGAACATATTTACGTGAAGAAAAGCATGCGGGAGTTGTCAAGATAACATTTTTATGTCCTGAGACTCCTTAAAATGAAAAAAAATGCATGAAAATACTCAAAGCATGTTATGAAAACATTTAAGCATGTGAAAATAGATGAAATATGACAGAGAATGCATGAATAAGGGACCATTTTGATGACAGAATGGAAAAGAAAAAGTTTGGCCTACCAAGCAACATCAAGGCATCAAAATAACATCAAGATCCTAAGACTGCCATAGCCAAGGCAACAATAATGCATGAGAGTCATAAAATGGTCATGACAACATAATGGCTCACTAAAACTATGTGGATGATAAAAACAAAAAATTTATGGAACAGGGTAGAGAAAATATACCAAAAAAAGCTTAAACGTTTCCCTCTACTTGGAGCAGTCACTTTAAGCTTAATTTTTTCCCTCTTTTTGCTATTATGAAAGGAAGAAGCTTTTTAGTGTTATTAATGACGGTAAGGTGTTTTAAGGATGAAAGTGTGTGAAAGGTTGAGTTTTTAAAGGTTTTC
>JBBYHL010194584.1:11566-23743 GCA_038381835.1 Adansonia madagascariensis
ATATATATATCTATACTAAAACAAAAACGAGATGTCCACCGATATAGTACGACTACCTTGCTTTATATTTAAGAATTTTATTTTTCTTTTAATCATGGTCGAATTAACTCAAAAATCTATTTTATTACTTAAAATAATATTAAAATATTAAAAATTATTTTTAAAAGCCAATGATTAAATTCAATTGACTCAAATAGTTAACTTTTAAGAGATAACATTCCACAAATATAAAATTCGAATTTCAATATTTATAACTCATTTATTTACCAACAAACTGTGATCTCATTTATACTAAAAAAAATTACAAAAATGAAAATGATCCCAACCCTGAGTGAAATTGACCTGATCAAGCATTTCGAAATGGTCATAACACTGAAACAAGATGACAAAGTACTAGCAAATTGTAAATAAAGCACCAAATAAGGATCCAGAAGCAAGTAACAAATAAATTATACACATGAAGCTTCAATGCAAAAGATTCAACTAAACCTGTTAGAGATTTTATGATAGCTGGTGCTTGGGGTTTTATATCTGGCGGGTAAACATTTCAGGTTCCAAAAATGGGATGGATCTCTACAATTCTTTAGCATTGTGGCACCCAATTTTATAATCAGTATTTTGTGTACACAAAGAGGAAAAAGAAACATTCTAACAGCTTCTTATGCATTTACAATAGAAAAATTTTTGTAATTACACAAACCAGATATATATATATATATATATCCGACCTCAATCTCAACGAATTCCATATCAGCACCTTGGCTCCTGCTTGAGATGGATACCGCTTGGCAAGCCAAAAATCATCGTCTGGATAAACAAGGAAAAACAAAACCAAGGTTAACACAAGTATGCACCTTAGTGATTGAGTGGATCAAACAGTAATCATTGCTCATTTGCTTAAACATTTTCAGGCCACCTATCGCCTTATGGGGCAACTAATTTCCTACCATTAAATCAACATTAGTTGATAGTATGAGCAACCGTATAAGGGGTTGTCCTCGAGGTGTAAAATTCAATCCCTCCCCCACACTCTCCATCTTTGACAAACTGTTCCATGAGCAGCAGAATTCCATAATATAGTTAAAATACCCGCTTTATGTGACCTAACCACAAAATACGATGACTACAAGCCAGGTTGCAAGTCATCAACAGTGTGATAGAAGCATACTGGAATCAACAAGCAGTCAAGCACTTGTTCTGAATGACATTCAAAATTTAGACGAAGCTAAATAAATGAGCAGAATGTAAGACCCAAGAGAGGTGGATATAATGGTACATTTGTCTGAAACCTGCGAAAATAACTGGACCACAAGCTGTGAATTTTTTTTTTTTTTTTTGGGGGGTAGGAAGACAGTACAGCAATGATGGGAATGACAAAGTAAAAAAGTTTGATTGCCAACTGACATGGCAGTCAACAATTAGAATTTAGAAGATATTGGAAATGCAGATGTGAAATCGAGATGACACAAAATACTAGATGAGGGTTTGACCAACCAGCTATGAAACGTTTTAGCACGAAGACTTTACAGAACAATGAATTTGCCGAGGAAAATGAAGTTCACAGCACTTGCCGTATGATAATATAAAAGACAGGATAACGATTGACCAGATACCCGTGAAACAGAAGATCATAACAAAAAGGTCCGAAACAGTAGTCATGCCGAGAAATGAAGTTTGAAATGCCAACAAACAAGCTAATACACTATTGAATGCAATACAAAATAAAACATTAAACAGTATAGATAGGAAGGAACAGACTACATGATAGTTGGGTAAAGACATTCATAAATCTCGCCACAATGTTTGTTAAATAGGCAACTGAATGTGAGTCCTTATCTTTTCTAACTTTGACAACAACCATAAAATATCAAATATCAATTCAAAATCTAGATTGTATCAAATAGAGATAAACTGAGGTACAGCGGGTCTGAGTGAAATCTGGGATTTGAAAGCGATTAGAAAAATTAGTTATAGAGAGAATGATACCAGAAAACAAGAAAGAATAGAAAGAATAAGGGAAAAGGGCAATGAGGATGACAGATCCTCAGTAGAATCAGAGCAGGGGAGTTCATATACTCATCCAAACCAGAAAAATTAAGTTTGGGATTATTTTATAAGAGAATGTTACAGAGCAGTACCAAAATGTTACAGCGCGGTACAAATTTGATTTTGAAAGTCTAATGTGGCATGCATCCATAGGAGGTTACACTAGACTTTAGACCCCTTACATATAATATTAAGAGAACATTCAGATAACCTGGAAAATTTACACTAACCTTACTTAGATAAAAGTTAATGACAGATTCCAGAAAGTGAACAAATTCTTTAGCTTATGGCAGTTTATACGATCCTAACTTTCTGGTCATCCACCCCAGGACGTGCAAACTGAATCAATATAAATGAGAACCTACCTGAGTTGCAGTAGGCAAGACATTAGCTGCACCAGGCAAGATGCTATCGGCTAAATCCTCATTAACAACTACAGGCAATGGCGGCATATGGCTCATTAAACCAGGCATATCTCTCATTCTGCAAAAACTCACAGTAGAAATTATTAACCCGATACATTGGCAACACTAAACCAAGAAATATCCAAAAAGCTTGCCAAAGGGCATTAATCACCAATTGATAATTATAAGGAGAGTTCACATACTCATTTAGCACAGCTGTAATATTGTTCCTTGCGTGACAAAAAAGATCAATGTTATCCTGTAACTGTTCATAAAAGTTTTAGTTAATAAGCCAGACTCAGAAGACCGTTAACAAGAATCACATATGATATGAGGCAATAACATGCAAGATTTTATGAGCGCATTAAAAAAGAACAAGAAATTGAACCCATGACCTCCTTCCAAAGACAAGAGGTCCACTTGACAACAATGGCCAGTGCCCAGCACTAGATGCAGAACTACATTTTTTATTTCTAGTCAAATAGGGGTTTAGGCCACTAGAAGTGAAGGAGCATGGAAAAATAAAAGCACAACTAATAGTATATGGGCTTAAATTGTAACAATATTCTACAATGAATAACTGAATTGGTTAAAATCATGGATATCTACGCCACATCAGATCAGTTTATAAATGAAACCAAAAATTTTGGACAATGATGATAGAATCAAAATTTTTACTTTTCCTAGTTTCATCAGTGATGTATGTTTGTCCAATTCTCACTCTAACGTCATCAACATTTGTCAATTAAAGGAATCATTATCACCTTAGTTAATCTCTTGAGCTTTACAGCAAAAACTAACTTTACTTGCAGATTAACCATTTAAAAGTAGCACAAACAACAAGGTATTCATCTAATCTACCACCAATTATTTACCGTATGATTGCATATTGACAATCAAAGAAATGCTATGAACTATGGATTGATACAATCACCTTGTATACAGAAAGATTGGACGTGATCTGACTAAATGCTTGAGCATTTTGCTTCAAAAGGTGCATAGTTGTACCACATATTCCTAAAAGCACACAACAAACAGTTAAATTTACATCAACCAATACCTTCAACCACAGGACAATATACAAGTAAGTCATTTTATCCAAATGCAACTAGAATTTTACTTCCAACCACGACCTTTTCTAACTAGATTTCTTTTCATAAAATTATATTATTTGTTGAGTTTTTTCATTCACTCGATCTGGTTAACTTTAAGTGTCTAACAATCTACTTAGTTGTCATCTAGTTCCATGTTCACTGACGGGGAAAAATAATTAAAACTTTTGCCCCAGTAAGCTTTGTGGGCGCATATGCTTGTAATGGTCCAAAAATTTTTCAGAAGTTTAAGAACCAATCTCACGATTTCAGCAGCTATTTGATATTTAAGGTCCATCAATTCCACATCCTAATCCATTATTTACCATCATCCACTTTATACCAAAACCTAATTTCTTAAACTCAAATCCATCATAAACATCATTTTGGAAGATTACCCAAAAGTATGTCTCACATTCCTTGAGATAATAAAAATGGGAGATGTGAACAAATACTGATAGAAGGATATTAATGAAAAGCAATTACAACTGTAGAACAAAGACTTCTAGGTGGTAATATAAAACACAAACCTTCAGAAAGCATTCTTTCATTCTGGTTCAGATGGTTCATCATGAGAGGATATGCAGCCATGTTTTGTGGCAGAGCTGAAAACATATTCATCTTTGAAGATGATTCCACCAGCTTATCCTGAAGAAGTATGATCTTTAGAATACTGGTTCTTCAATCACATTACATCTGACATTGGTTGATTCAGGAAATTAAAACTGGATGCATTCAGCTTAGCAAACTGAGATACAGCGAATCTACTTAATGTTAATCTTTTAGACATAATTAGGATTTTTTTTTTGTAATTTGACTTGAAATAAAGAAAGCAATCAAGAAAAACCACAATTCATTCCAACAAAAAGGTCTCACGGACGGGTGTGAGAGAATCAGTGTGCTCACTGAATTAGTGAATAAACTTGGATAGAGATTCATCTGTGTTTATTTCGCTTAATGTCTCAGTTCTAAAAATAATTTTTAGGCTCAATAAATAAATGAGTGAAAGGTTAAACAAAGCTACATTAACTCATTCAGACTCATGATAGCAGAACTAAGAATAGAATTGGCATTTAAAGGATGTTTTGATGATCGGTTTCACCTTACAATGTAGTTTAATGGTATTTTTCATAAAAATTTTGCATTCTTAATAAAGTGAAGATTTCACAGTAGTTTCTAGTGTGAGGAAGATTTTATAGTAGTTTCTAGTGCAATGTGAGAGTCCAAACACCAGAATTGTACACCTGCCTGGATATAAAAAGTGTAGGGACTAGAGAGAGTTAATACTATGAAATAATCACCAAGCATAGTAGTAAGTGAGCACTATGTCTGGAGCCTGGACCAGTTGATTATCAGGCTAGTCATCTATAATTTATAGATATGTCCATTAGAAAATGATATGGGTCTCTTAGAATGTAGCTTCACAAACGAGGACTGCATCATTAAGCAAAGTTAAGACAATATTATCAAAGCCTAGGAAGCAGTACACACACACCGTTCTATGCCAAACAAATAAAAACAAAGTTTAGGTTGCTAACTCAGCAAGCATATTCTGTCCTAACTCGAACAGAGAACCACAAGCTTGGCAAAACATGACAGATTCAAACCAGAGCAGGGAAAACTCAGCTCATTTATACTCCAATCAACTACAACCATGCAAGTCATATATCTTCAGGAAGCTGACAATGTGCTTTTCATCAGTTGAACTTGACACCAAGCTAAAAGCAAAAAAACTGCCAAAATAGCTGGTTCTAAGGCAATGGAAAAGAATATCTTAGGAAGATGCAAGCAGTTATATCAGTTGTCATCTCCAAAACTAGAAACTCACAACTTTTCAAAAGGACAACAAAAAGAAAAATGGGCAATTATGCTTGTTTTGCAACCTAAATGGGCAATTATTAACAACTGTCTCTTTTTTTATCGATATTTGTCTATTTTTCCTTACTTATGGCCAAAAATATTTACTCATCTTAAAAAGTAGGTAATAGTAGTTACCAACTTCCCAAAGTACCCCCTTTCCTTTTACCATCAATCTGTATGCTACTGTATTGATGCATTGAAGTACTTGGCATGTACTGAATGCATCTCATTTTGAAAAGCTCAAACTTTTTAATGTGAACCAAGATTGAGGAATAGAGAAGTCTTTGTCTTCTTTTTACTTGAAAACGATAGCTTCTTTTTTCCCCCCCCTTAAGTTTTAGGTATCATATTTGAAGCGTTCCTCCAATATGATACGTTTTTCTTCTTCTACCATGCTTCAATCTTGGACTATTATCAAAATTATTTTCTATTTTTCAATCATAGAAAGCACTGTTCAAACATGTATCAAATGTTAATCAAACTTCAACCTAATAACAAAAGAACTTATGAAAAGGGCAATTCCCAACACCCTAAACAGAATCCCCATCTTAAATCTATACTTCTTCGTCCCCACATCCACCCTCCTCATCTTCTTCCATGAGAAAATTTGCGAAATTTTACAAATTGGGATTTACATAAACTTGTACGCTTGCAAAATGAAAAAAGAAAATCTCTGTTCCTTGCCAAATTCAAGCCTTAAATTTTATGCTCCATCATCCGAATCAAAACCCTTCAGTCCTATATTCATCTTACCTTTCAAGCACTAATTTAAAAAGTAACAATATTTTCAAAAGAGTCCTCCTAGTGCTGTTGAACATCAATATTTCACCCTCTACTACCCATGTCAACATGCCATGACTAGGTAAGTTATTGAAAATATGGACAATCATATCCATTAATAAATCCAATATGATAATCCCAAACAAATGATATAAAAAAAAAAAAAAACAAAACATTGATCGAAGAGCAGAATATATATTAAAAAAAAAAAAACTTCACAATGGAAAAAGTGATTGTTACTTTCAATGTTGATGATAAAAGCGATTTTATAAAAGGTAAATATACAATCTCATGGAGCATATGATTCTAAGCGCTTCTCAAGATTTAACTGACATGCTTAAAATCAATTTGGGAGGAGAAAGATCTAAGATATCAATATTAACTGTCGCACAAAATTACAAAAATTCATCAGCATACCTTCCTACTGTTCAACTTTTTTCCCGCATTATGATCTTCAGGTTTCCTTCGCTTTCTCTGCCAATTTCCAAATAGTAACTTTATCTATTAAAACAGATGAATATACATATAATTTTAAATATGCAAATATAAGATCTTATAAATAAAAAGAATAGAATCAAATTAACAGATTGATTGAGTTTCACTTGCTCCACACAATGCCAACAGTAACCATGTTTCTTGACAGCATAGTCTAACCAGGCCAGTCAAAACTGTGATAAAACAATGGCAGCTAGCCCTCTTCAATTGGGAGTAAGCAAGAGGTATCAGTAGCTTTTTCTTATTGTTTTCAGTTAGGGAAAAAGGTATACATTAATCACCAACTTACTAGGTTAATAAAACATTTTGGCCCACTTGGGTTGATCCAAAAAGTACAAAGCTAGAAGACATTTCAATCAACAGCAAATTAACATTTATTACAGTAGATTTAAAGAGACAATTGATCTGTAATCAAGTCAAACATTCAAAATATCACCAAATACAACAAATTGCAATGCATTAAGAATAAGAAAATTCCTTGAGGAGATGCATTTTGGTCCAACTTCTCTTTAGTACTTGATAATCCAACAAATGTTTCATTAATTGAACATTTCCACCAGCGTATCAAAACTAATAATCTTGAAAACCACTTTTTCATATGCGGACAAAGAAGGAGAGAGGAAATCACATGATAAAAGACAATAAAAATTAGTACAAACGGTAGTAGAAATGCATCATTGAAAAAAGCAAGGAGCTTACTTGCATCCACCTACACCTCAATGCAACATCACGTACAGTTTTATCAGGCAAGGTAGCCGCAATCTTTATGTACTTCAAAATATTTGGTTCCTCTTTATATCTATGTACATGTACGTTGAAAAATGAATTTTAGCACTTAATCTGCGTCTCAAAAACAAGACATACCTAAAAAGTACCTCCTTAAAAACAGTCTTATCAAAAAAAATCAAATGCAAAAACACATAGCAATCCTAGTAACATAATTAGGGGATCTATTACTTAATATTAGCTATGACAAATTCTACTACACCACTTATATTGATAATGCAGAATTATAGCACTTGCATGTACAGTAAGAAACCAAATAACTCTCAAAAAGCTTTGAATAAAAAGCAGGAAGAACTAAGTAGGATTTAGAACATACTTTTCAAGGCCGTCTTCCAATATGTACTGTTCATCGAAAGACCATTCGACGGCCAGACCTGTATCATGCTTAAGCCCTGCAACAGAATCAAGAAGGAAGGAAGAGCCGGAAGAGTTTCCAGGTTGGATTAAGGCAGGGGAGGTAGTAATAATACTGGAATTCCCAGGCAAGATCATGGGTGGCGGTGCAAAGTAACCACCCGTCGGAATCATCTCAGAACCACTACTAATAGCAGCTGATTGGAAAGATGAAGCCTGCCGATTAATAATTGAACCTAAACTATCTTCATGATACCCAGTGTTCGAATCTGTTCTCAAAATTTCCCCTTTTTTTTTCCACACGATTTCACTCAAAAATCCGCTTTACCCAAAAACCCAAACCATTTTCAAATGCGAAAAAAAAAAAAAAAAAGAAACTAACTTACTTCGTCCTCATCATCTTACACTGACAACTTCCTTCAAAAGGGTGTCAAACTTTTTTGTTCATTTCAGCTCATCAAAACGCTACAGCTGCATCACTTGGATACAAGGACAAAGACCAAAAAGGAAAAAAATGTCATATCAATCTCGGAAACTCAACCCCCAAAATCGAATCCTAGAAACAAAAGAATCCCATCAATTTGAATTGAATAAAAAAGAATCTGAGGTCAAAAAACGACACTAAGAAAAAAAAAAAGGACGAAGAGCGAGGGAAGTTACCTTTCCGTGGGGCAACTTTCCGACGAAACCCTAATTGGCTATGCCTTTTTATTTCTCACTACTAACTAAAAAAACTTGGCTACTGCCACTATTTTTTTAATTGTTTTCTTTATTTTTGGGAATGGGGTTCTTTGCTTTTGCTTATACTCTCCATTTTTTACTTGCTGGAGAGACAAGAGATTAAGCTTAGACCTCCACCCAATGGAAAACGAAGCTTTGCTTAATTAAAAAAGAAAAAAACCAAAAAAAGAAGGATTTGTAATTTTTTTTTTTTTTGATAGAGTGAATATTATTATTTACATGTAATAAATAAATATATGTATAATTGAAGTTCACAGATCTTGGAATTCAGCAACAGTGCGAATCCCCATAAGCATTTGATGCCAATTATTGTGGACTCTCCACCTTTCCTTTTTGCTAACCTTTTTTATACTCTTTTATTGTTTATACGTTGTCTTCTTTTAACTGGGACTGCCTTTTTCTTTCCCTCTGTTTTCTTTTTCCTGCCAGATTTTCCTCGAAAAAAAAAAGGCAGATCCTTTTTCTTTTACATAATATATATATATATATAATTTTTTTTTATGAATGCTTTTTAAAAGGGTCGGCCTAAGTTTAAAAGTATTTTATTTAAACTTATTTTATTATATAAAAAATATTAAAAATTATTTTAATATTAATTTTAAATATTTTATAATTTAATTAAATTAAATGAAAATATTTTTGGGTCTGGGTAGAAGTCTCAAATCAAAAAATTTTTATTTAAATTAATTCAATTTGAGTCGAATGAAAGGATAGCTAAACTCTTAAACATTCTTGCTTCTAATTTAAGGCGCTTGTTAATAATTTTTAATAAATTTCTTACATTTCCTAATCATACAATTCGCTCATGGCATTTATATTTAAATTAGACACGAGAAAATTTAATTTAATTCATAAATCTATTTGTGAATCAAATCAGGTTGGTCACGTTCAATTGGTCTTTAAAAATTTTTGTCCAAAACTCAACTCGAATAGTTTTATTATTCATAAATATAAAAAATATTTTTATATCAATATTTATATAATTTAAAAACTAAATTTAAAATAAAATTTTATTTTACTAATTAATTAATTAATTAGTCATTCGAGTTGAATTAAATTTGAGTTTTAAAATCTTTGTGGAGGCTTGACTCGAATAATTTTATTCAATCTTCAAAATGGTCCAAACTTAATTTAAAATAATTTAGTTTGATTCAATTTAAATTAATTATAGGAAAGAAAAATATAATAAAATATAAGAGTTTTTTTTTTTTTTTCAAAAACCATTCCTTCCTTGTAATGGATTAATAATTGATAAAGAACTTACAAACAATGCTATATTTGGTTAGTTCATAAACATTATTATACATATAATAACAAGTTGCATTATGGAAATAGACAAAAAAAAATGATTACTTTAAAAAGGCTTTAATGATTTCAATTTGAAGCTCTATTTTTTTATTAAAAACAATTAGTTCCCAAAGTCAAACACTGATGAACTTGAAATTTTGAATGCCAATTTTGAGACGTGTGGGAAATCCAATGCAATTAGAAGGTGGAATAGAACTGCCCATTCGCGTATTTTTTTAATAAATTATGATTGTAATTAAAATATTATATATTTATATAAATTAATATATTAATATTTTATATTATATAAATTTTAAAATATTTATATCTATATTATTTTTATAGTATATTGTGTTTTAATTATTTTGTTGTGTGATCACTTACTGCATAATGCCGTACTTGAACTTGAAAGTTGAAGGCCCATTTTGAGTGATGGGCTAAAACCAAGCTAAGGCCTAATATGTGAGAAATCCATATAGAACCATTTGAAATCACATGGGCAAAAGTAGATTTCATTCAAAAGGCTCAAAACCCATTTTTAAGCCGATGGCCCAAGACCCAACAATGCCATTACGTTCAAGCCTCTATGCTACTAATAAGTTCACGTCGATAGGTAAAGTTTAGACCTACGGTTATGATTCAAAAAATTTAAAATTTAAAATTTAAATTTAAATTTAAATTTATTTAATTTGATCTGATAGTATAAATTATTGTCTAAAATATATTAAAATATTATTTTCAATCAATAAATAGTGATCTAATCCTTAAATAAGTATAGCAATGCCTGATGTATTTAACTATTCATTTGATCTGATTTTAGATAAAAAGTTTTGAAGTCTTAACTCAATTCATCTCATAATATTATCTAATAAACAACATATTTTTATTTAATATTAATTTTAAAATATTAATTATTTTATATATTTACAAAAAAAAAAAAAATCTAGATCTATTATCTTCAAAAACGTTTTTCAAAATCAAATGATTTATGAACATCTCTACTTCATACGTCTACACATTTTTCTTAACAAACAAAATTAACTTACATATGCGATTTTTTTTTTAATTTTGATTGGAAAAAAATTCAAATTAACTTCTTAAATTAATAAATATAAATACCAATTATCGAATCGAATGTTCAAAAACAAACTTTTTTTTTTTCCTTTCCTCTAATTCAAGAAGTTGAATTAAACCAATTCAAATGCACGTAGATTTACACATGTTAAACATTAAAGGATTCATCACATAAAAGAGAAATAAAAGCTATGAAGTATGTATTGAATCTGAATTTCTTAAAATAACAAGGATTATAATTTTCTTTTAATTAAAAAAATATATTAAATTACTTTGAAGATTTTGAATTTTAAAGTGCAAATAAGTCATTCTTTTTACTGTTACAATTTTGAGATTTCATCTTAAAATTTTAGATTTGTATTATACAATAATAATAATAATAATAATAATAATAACAACAACAAAAAGGAACTAGTAAAAATTTTGTAAAATTGAATCAAATGCTACTCTATTTCAAAGTAATTGGACATTTTAAATTATGTTTTCCTTTTTAAAAATACTTCAAAATTTTTCCATTTTTGCAGCAGAGTTTAATTTTTCATAGTTTTGTATTTTTATATTTTGACATTAAAATTGTTAAATATATATATATATATCGGGCTTTGCTAACGAATGCTTTTATTGCCACTATTTAAAATTAATCGATATATTATATTCATAATAATATCGTTATATTAATAATCGATAATTTTATTCGTAATTTTCAATGCATTTGATGAAAATACTACTTAATATAATAATTTTGAAGAATGTGCTTACAGCACTCGTTAATAAAATTCATAAATATTTATATAAAACATTAAAAATTTTGAACCATAGAATAGTTTAAAAGTCAAAGTTTCATCTCAAAAAATTACATGCCAAGTCAAACATGAATAGTATAGTTTTGTTTATTCACCTAAATATTTTAAGTTCAAATTATTAAGAGTAACCATATAATATATATTTTTTATTAAAATATAATTTTCTTGTAACATAGGCTTCATTGGTTGTTTCAAATGCAGGAATGCATTTTGGGACAAACAATTTTTTTTCCTTGCAAAACGCCATTATTTAATCCCGATTTCATAATTTTATATATCATACGGAATCATATCATACAAATACGACACATTTAATAAAAATAATATAATACATAGGAAACAATACATCTAAAAATAATTAATATGATATATTTAATATATTTATCATATCCATATTTAAATGTTGCATCATATGAACGCAACTTTTACCCTAAACAGAAATGTTTTCCAACATAT
>JBBYHL010194695.1:0-28362 GCA_038381835.1 Adansonia madagascariensis
CGCAAAGGGATACACTAAGCTTTATGCGGAATAGAAGAGTAAGGGGTTTTGATTTAATGATATAGTTATATAAAAAGGAACCATACTTCGCAAAAATTTAGGAGTGCACGAAGGCAGCAAAGGAGAGTTATTTTTTGCATGAAGGATTCCTCTTCAAGTCTGGCTGATTATGCATTCCTTTTGGTTTGATTTAAGGGCTTTCCGTATGTAAAGCTCCAAGTGGAGATCTTTGGACACTTTGGCGAAAACAAGACATTAGAAGCATTGAAAATGCACTTCTATTGGCCAACAATGAACCTAGATGTTCATAAAATTATAAAAAGATGTATCACATGTAAAAAGGTGAAGAGAAAGGAGATGGCACAATCGTTATACATGCCTTTACCCATACCTGAACATCTATGGCAACATGTAAGCATGGATTTTGTTTTACGTTTGCCTAAAACACCATGAGGAAAGGATTCGATAGTTGTTGTAGTGGATTGCTTTTCAAAGATGTTACATTTCATTATATGCCACAGAACTGATGATGTAAGCATTATTTCTGATCATGATGCTAAATTTCCAAGCTTTTTATAGAAGACTTCGTGGAATAAGCTTGGAACCAAGTTGTTATTTAGCATAGCTTGTCATCTACAAACAGATGGACAAATCAACGTGGTAAATAGAACACTTGTAGCTTTGCTTCGGATGATGATGAACAAAAAATTGAAGAATTGGGATGAGTGCTTGGTATATACAGAGTTTGCTTACAATCATAAAGTACACAACTCTACCAAGCATTCTCTTTTTGAGGTGGTCATGATTTCAAACCAACTGCACGTCTTGATCTAGTACCAATACCAATCAGCAAGAGGAATTGTAAACATAAAGTTAAAAGTACTCCAATGGTGAAAAATATGCACAAGGAAGTTAGAGAACAGATCGAGGAAAAGAATTAAGCTTATGTGGAATTGGCGACAAAAAAAAGAAGCAAGTTCTATTCAAACCGGGAGATCTTGTGTGGATTCATCTTCACAAGGAAAGGTTTTCTAATCAAAGGAAGTCTAAGCTGACATTTGGGCTGATGGTTCTTTTAGGGTCCTTGAAAAGGTAAATGGCAACACTTACAAGCTTGACTTACCTAAAGAATATAATGTGAGCACCATATTCAATGTTCGAGATCTTATTCCTTATTTGGAGGACACCTTGGATGATAAAGATGGTGTGGATTTGAGGGCAAATCCTTCTCAACGAGGGGGAGATAATGTGCCAATCATGGTTGGTTCGAATTAGCAAGCCCAAAAGAGGAGGAGTTCGAGTATACAAGCCCAATCACCTGATCCAAGGCTAAAAGAGTCAATTTGGTATGTTGTGTGCTCGATAAGAAAGGTCCTTAAAGATTCTAGAAGTCTTCTTCAGCAAGGAAGTTAGTCAGCAACTAAATTAGGCGAGTTTTGGTATGCCAATTATTGCTTAATCCCCAAAGCTTTTAGTTTCCTTTCATGTTTTAGTTGACTTTATGTTTTGGGAAGGTTTTAATTTCTTAGCTAGCAAGGATTATTTCTATTGATTATTTAGGATTTACTTTTCCTTTTCTTGTAAAGGCACTTGGTCAAATCCTGTACTATAAATAAGGGACCTTATGCTTATTTTTTAATCATAGAAAGTTAATCAGTAAAGTTGCTAATTATTTTTAGCTTTTTTTTCTCTTATCCAAGTCTTCTTGGTGGCGAGTTTATTAGACTTATCTTTTAGGTTTCTTATCCCTAAAAGTGGCATTCAACCCTTGTATTGATAATGGCTACGATTCTTACTAATTAATTCAAGGTTTATCCCTTTCGTCCTTTTAACTTTTAGATTCCAGTTTCTTATATTTTCTTCTTTTTTTGTTTTGAACCGTTAAATCCTTAAAGATCCGTTTCCTTGAGCTTTATTCCAATATGGCTCATCAAATACCTTCTAAGTTTTATCCAAATTCCCATAATGCACAAAAAAAAAATCTTTTTTCCTAAAAGCAAGAAAATTAAAAATTCAATGATCACATTCAAGCTAAAAATTAACCCCAAAAAATAACTTATGTAACTCATATTAGAATTGTCAATTCTGACTTGAACCCAAAAAACTTGACCAACCCACCCGAATTCAAACCCGACCCGACTTGATTTGATCAAAAAATTAACAACTCGACACTGACCAACTCGAATTCAAAAATGATCCAGGCTTGAAATGACCTAAATCTAGGAGGACCTAGACCCAAAATACATGAAATGGCCTGAACTCAAAATACTCGAAGTCAAAATGATTTGAATAATTAACCAAAATTAATCGAACCCAATATGACCAAAGTCGATAACTCAAATGTAAACTTAATTGACCCGAAATTGATTAACTCGAGTGTTAAATCGATTGGCCTAAACTTAAAATGATTCAAATCCAAAATAACTTAAACTCAATTAACATGAGTGTTAAATCTAATAAACTCGAACTTGAAATGACCCAAAAACAAAATGAACAAAACCCGAATGACCCGATTCCAATATGACTTAAAACCAAAATTACCCAAACTTGAAAAATGACTTGAAAATTAAAAAACCTGAAATGACCTCAACCTAAAATAACCGATCTCAAAATAACTCAAAGCTAAAATAACTCAAACTCAAAAATGACCAAAAAATTAAAAAAAAAAAACTCTCGAAATGACCCATCCTAAATTAACTTGACCTAATACCAACTCGATCTGCACAATTGAGAGATTTAACTTACACGCACCAACAACACAATCTAAACATATTAATAAAAGCAACAATCTCAACACGCAATAAGGAAAGATCATGAATAATGAACATAAATGCGCATATGGAATGAAATGATCAAAACTACATGCATTCAAACTAATTGGCAAGGAAAATAAATATCATGAATTAAAATTGAAACAAAAATAAATAAAGCAGTTCCATATAGCAAGAAATTAAATGGATATGGACTTAAAAATATCAAAACTACCTTTTGCTCAAAATCTAAATTTTTAAGAACTTTAAACAAAAATAAATAAGAAATGAGGAAAAATGAACCTGTTTGCTCATAACTCAAAGTTTGGCCTTCAAATTGGTTGTTACACTATAGGCGCAAATAATCTTCTAAGCAAGACTTAGGATAATCAAATTTAGACAAAAGAGAAGAAAAAATAAACTTGTAATGAATGAGTATCTAAAGTAGAAATAAGGTGAGGTATGAAAAAAGTTTCTTTTGGTTAAAATACCTTGATTTTAGCTTTTAAACATTTAAAAAAAATTCTCAAGAAAAAAATAAAAAGAAAAAGTATATGAAGAAGTCCTGCCCTATAGGTTGGGAAGGGAAGTCTCTTTTGGCCGAACCTTTCCCCTTTCTTTTCCTTTTTTTAAGTTAATTAAATTGATTCATTCAAATTTACTATTACGTGCAAGATTATCTTTAGGCTAACATTTAATCCTTCATAAAATAATGTCATGACAGGGTTGATTTAATAGATCTTTGCATGCATGGAGGACACATATTCAAGAAGAGAATTTAAATGGTAAAAAATTTTAAAAATTAAAATATTTTGGTAAAAATATTATATATAAAAAAATTGATAAAAATCATATATTAAAAAAGAATAATTAAAATTAAAAAAGCAATAATTTATAAGGCTTTATGAATTGATAAGCCCATATAGCCTACCTTGTCAGCAATGGCCCATTAAAAGTTTGTGCACAAATATCCTAATTAATCCAAATGTGTCAGAAAATTTTAATTTGGACCTTAACATGTAAGAAATTAAATCTAGTAGGAATTAAAAGAAAAAAAATCAAAATGAATGAATTCAATTGAAAATATTATGTATCAAGGTTCTAAAAGAAACAATATATAGGGAATTGAATTAAAATCCCACGTGTAAGAAAGATTAAAATAAAATTCTAAATTCAAAAAGTTAATAAAAAAATTCTATGGGTGAAATTTTGATTAAAGATCATATATTGAGAAATTTATGTGTGAAAATCTAATTTACGTGTGAAAGTTAAATTTAAAATTTTAAAATTTAATGAAGAATTTTGTGTACGAAGTTTCAAATTAATTAAAAACCATATATTGGAAAAACATATATTGTAAAAATTCTAGTAATGGAAGTTCAATTAAAAACTCAAAAATTAAAAATTCTTCATGTGGACGTATGAATGAAAATTCCGAATGGAAAAATTAAGTTAAAAGTCCTGTGGGTAAAATGAAAAATTTCGTACGTCAAAAGTCCTAAAAATTCATTCACAGAAGGTACTATCAAGAATTTTTACTGAAGAAGTTTAATTCAGAACAATAATTGTGAAAAGTGTAATTTATTCCATATATTGGCTCCAAGTTGACATTTCGTAGTACAAATATCAGTATGGCTACTTACCTTTGCAAAATCTTGATTTCTCTAGCCAAAGTATCGATATTGCATGGTTAAGTACCCATACTTCTGCAACAAAGGTATTGATACTATATGGACAAGTATCGATATCCTAGTGCCTTTAAGGTGTCATTTGATTCTATTTTACGAAGTATCGATATTAATATTGATACTTACCTTTCTTATTTTAAAATTTTGACTGTTGGAACTCAAGTATTAATAATTATAACATATTTTAGATTAAATGCCTCAATTTAATTCCTTGCATGTTCTATATATTTCTGGGCATTACCACGGAAATCAACATTTTTACTGACCACGGGTCGTAGAAGGATTGATCTTGGGGATCCAAAAAAAAATTTGGAAGAGGCCCCAGAAGAAATTTGATAGTGTAAGATTCGATCTCCCCTGTTGCTGCTGAGATTAGTTTTACTTATGGGAGGAATTTGATGAAGAATTTATTTAAAAAAAAAAACTTCATCTTCATCTACCTGGTTTAAATTTGCATTATTTTTTAAAAAATTCAATGAGATTTTATTGTTTGTCCTTGAAAATGTAATTGATTTATTATCCTTCAGATTTCGCACGGGAACCGATTCTCTGCTTAAAAAGAATCTATCCACGATAACGAAGGATTCAAAATCGAAAAAGAGGAAAAATGGATAAGAGTCAATCGTAACGATAAGATAAGAAAAAATGAAAATAAATTAAAATCACAAAATAAATAAAAAGGTAACAAGAAAATAAAGAGAAAAAAGAAAGCATGCAGGCTTTTTCTTCGTTATATGGCCTAGGCTTGAATTTGGGATCAAATCCATAAGCTTCAAATGAACAAGCCCAAATGGCTGCTGATCCAATACGATTTAGAACTCCAATAAAAAAAAAATCAGGTGCTTACAAATAAAAAAAAAAATTGTAATACCATTTTGGGAAAAAAAATGTTTTAGCATGTTATTTAGTTTTTATTATTTCCTTATTTCCTATTAATTTCCATGTTAATATGATAAGTCATTAAAAATGCATGCAGAAATGTAGAAGTTTCAAAACTTTTGCTTATAAATTTGTTTATGTTTGTAATTTGTATTTCGCAAATTTAAATTTTAATATAAATTATAATATGAATTTTTGGATTTGAATTATGTAATTACATTTTGCTATTTATGATATTTAAAATGTTTAGAATCTAAAATTGACCTTGGGTTTTGTTGGACAAATCGTACAAGTTGGTTTACGGTCCCTTAGGGCCGTAGGATATTTCATGATAAAAAATTTCAATATCGACTTCATATGAGTGGTCCTTGATTATCACTTGAAAATTGCTCATCAGAATCATGTTCACCTTTTGCTTTTAATTTTCTTTTATAATATTCAGGGACAAAGCCACAAATTAAAGGGATTAGGCAAATATATATTAATTTAAGGTTTTTTTTTGGCAGGAAAAAGTTAAAATGATTGGGAAATCGGGCAATTTCCCATCAAATTACTTCAATACCGTAAGCAACATTGAAAAAGACCATAAACAACGGAATTAAAGACAATATATATATATATATATATATATATATATATAGAATATCAAAATATTAAAGGAAATAAAAGAAATAACACACCAGAATTTATTAGGATCGGCAATTTTCCTGCTCCTCGAGCATTGCAATAGGAGACCACTTCAGTGATTTCAAAGAGATTACAACCATGAGGTAATTATTTCCATTACCCACTAATAGGATATCCTAATCAAACGACCATCTCAAACATTTAACTAAAAGGAGATGAGAGATTCTTTTGACGCCAAAACAAGGAGGGATTCGGCCCTTTTTATAACATGCCTAGCGCCCATTACACTTCACACACAACCAATGTTGGAAACAAACTCGCTAAAATTCAGCAAATCTCGACGTTGGCGAGTTTGTTAGTCCGAGTTAACTTCCCAATTTCTCATATCCTCAAATTAATGAATTCATCTTTAGCAATTCCACTAAATGCGTTCAAAGGAGCCATACACCCGAAGATGTTCAAGCTTGCAGGATATTAATTAAGTACGAATAATGTTTGAATTTGATCACAATCACCATCTTGGTCATCATATTTTCAGAATCGTCTGCTGTCGCAATCATTTGAAGTAAAAGCTTTCATTCTTCAAAGAATTTTCGGACGAAGTATTCCTCATGTCGATGTGTTTTGTTCTTAAATAGTAAACCTTTGTTCTTCACCAAGTGAATACCACTCTGATTGTCCCAGTATAGATTAAACTGACTCTGGGCATCTCTCAAGTCCTCCAGCAATTTAATAAGCCAAGTTGCTTCCTTAACAGCTTTAGTAACTGCAATATACTTTTGTCTCTATTGTAGACAAAGCCACTGTAGAATGCAAGGTAAACCTCCAACTCACTGGAGCTTTAGCAACTGTACATACATAATCAGTAGCTGATAGGCGCTTATCTAGATCACCAGCATGATTGGAATCAACATATTGAACCATATACTCAAGTGTTCATCTCGTTCAAAAATTAAACCAACATCTGCGGTGTTTAGAAGATAACGTAAAATCCATTTCACTGCTTGTTAATGTCCTTTACCAGGATCATGCGTGTACTTGCTCACAAAACCCAACCACCTATGCAATGTTTGTCCTTGTACACAGCATTGCGTACATCAAGCTACAACTACATTAGCATACGAAACTTCCTTTATATATTTTGGTTCTTTATCACTCTTTGGAGATAATTGAGCATTAAGCTTTAAATGAGGCGTAAGTTGGGCACTTAAAGGTTTTGAATTTTTATTCAAATAAAAAAAATTGTAATACCTTCTTCAGATATTGCTTCCTAAACAAAGCTTGCCTTTCTTTCTATCCCTAGTTATGTCCATCCTAAGAATATTCTTGGCTTCACCTAGATCCTTCATTTTGAATTCTTGATTTAATTGAACCTTCAATTTATCTATCTTGACTTTTTGATGCAATTGACATATCATTGACATATAAAAGGAAATAAATGAAAGGTCCATCTTGTAGCTTTTGCAAATGCAAACAGTGATATTTTCTTTTGGTGTACTTTTGCGCTTTCATTAAGCTGTCAA
Source organism: Adansonia madagascariensis (assembly GCA_038381835.1). Lineage (NCBI taxonomy): Eukaryota > Viridiplantae > Streptophyta > Magnoliopsida > Malvales > Malvaceae > Adansonia > Adansonia madagascariensis. The sequence continues at coordinate 7,468 of JBBYHL010194695.1, forward strand.
ATCGCTTGTACCACTACCTCGGAGGTTGAATCTCTGCAACGATTTGTTAAGCTTAACCAAATATCTTTACCAATGACATTGTATTCTTCTGGTTAAGTCTTATAGATTTCTTCCTCCAAATCACCATGTAAGAATGTGTTGTTAACATCAAGTTGAGCTAGCTCCAAATTCAATTGTGCTACTAAGGCAAAAAAAAAAAACATCTAATAGAGGAATGCTTCATAACTGGAGAAAATACCTCATTGTAGTCAATTTCTTCTAAGCGTAGCTTTTAGCAACCGAACTTAATTCGTAAGGTACATTTTTCTTGTCAAGAAATCCTTCTTTCTTTGCATATACCCATTTGCACCCCATTGCCTTTTAACCTTTCAACCATTGAGGTAGTTTTCAAGTCTTTTTCTTCTAAAGACACTGCATCTCTTCATTAATGGTGCTTTTCTACTTGCCACTTTCTGAACTTCAAAATGCTTCTCGTAAGAAAAAGCAATGTAATCATTTACAGTTGGAAAAGCATAGGCCACTATATCAACGAAGCAAGTAGGTTCGCAAATCTCTCATCTTGGCCTTATAACTGTAATTGGTTCTAGTAGCTACAACCGTTATTGGGTAAGAACATCTTCATTTCTAACTTATCCACTGCAGTCGGAGTGTTATCTTTTGTGCTAATGATCATCTATTTGAACTTTACCTACTTCGGAGTGCACCATTGATTGTAAACAGCTTTATTTGTTACCTTCTCTAACATGGTAAACACATCAAAGGTAAAATCTCTGCTAAATATTACCTTTTCCATTTCTGGACACCAAAGTCGGAATCCCTTTATGCTAAAAATGATTCCCATAAAAGAGCCTTTTTTACCTTTAAATCAAACTTTGATTCTTTAACATGGTCGTATGCAATGAAATCAAATACATGCAAGGAATCATAATTCGTTGCAGGTTTTTTAGACCATACTTGCAAAAGTTTTTACCATTAATTGCAATCGATGAAAAACAATTGACAAGATGACGTGCATTTGTCACAACCTAAGTCTAAAATTACCTACACAACTCAACATTGGACAACATAAATTGAACCTTCTCCACCAAAGTTAGACTCATGACTCTAACACCTTGTTCTGTTGTGGTGTATCTTTGACAATGAAGTGTCAAATAAAGCCACGCTTATGACAAACATCGAAGAACATATCACTTTTATATTCCCTTCCAGTGTTTATTATAAGCCACTTAATCTTTCTAACCATCCGATTGTTGACCATATTTTTTCATTTAAGGCAAACTCCAAATATTTCATCATTAGTTTTCATAGAATACACCCAAAATCTTCTAGAAAGCAATTAACAGATGTTGCAAAGTAAGTTAACATTTTCCTCCCAATAAGGTGTCTTGGGAAGTCCCCAAGCATCTGAATGAACATAGCCTAAAATACCCTTTGTATTATGGATAGCAGTGTCAAACTTCACTTTCTCATGCTTTACCAGAAACCAAAGCTCTTAAAATTCTAACTTTTAACCCATTGCACTTTCCAAGAATCATTGCTTCACTAGAGTTTGCAAAGGGTTTTTAATTAGCCTGTCCCAAAGATATGCCACAACGTGGTTGTTTCTAACTTGTCATCACTGAAAGCTGCTGTAGTTGTCGTCATAATGACTATACTACCTTGTAAATAATACAGGTAATTCCTTTTTATGCCTTTCATCACCATAAGCATGCTAAAGGTAGCTTTCAAAATTTCATCTCTCATAGTTATGACTAAACCATTTGGACTCCAAGGCTTTGAAGGAGATAAGATTCTTTTTCAAAAGTGGTATATACCAAACATCCATCAGAACTCTAATTGATCTATTCCACTTCTTTAACCGAATTAAGCGTGTCTAGTTGTCTTAAAGGTATTGTTGTTGCCTATGCAAGCTTAGTTAGGAGACAAATGATAAGTACACCCTGTATCCAGTATCCACTTGTTTGAATGGAATGTTGAAGGTGAAATAAAAAATGATGATTAAGTATCCTCACCATTATGCTCAATTACAAATGCATCTAAGGCAGTGTTTCTTTTTTCTTCAACTTTGAATAATTTTTCTTTCATTATCTTTTCTCATGACAAGAATGACACTCATCTTTGTCAAGTCTGGCTTTCGAATGAGATCTACCTTTCATTTATGAATGAGTTTTTGCTACAATCGCATATACTACTATGTTCCTATTCTTTTTTTTATCCTTTTCTTTTAACTTATTACTATACAACTTCATCAAAGGATACCTTATCCTTCCCAAGAAATAAAGTAGTTTCATGATATTTAAATTCATTAGAAAAAGATGTTAACAACAACAAAGTCAAATCCTCATTTTTAAAAGTTTCATCTATGAAATTAATGTGGTTATTCATAGTGGTACCTGGTTGGTAAATAAAGTAGAATAATATTTTTCTTCGTATGGACTCGATTCTAGATATTTTTTTAGGAATTTTTTCTCTAATCCTTTCCATGGGTATTTTCAGAAGTTTTGTTCTTGAAAGCATACTTCTATCTGCTTGAAAGATACGACCAAATTGTATTACAAATCAAGCGATTAGTGCTTTGCCTTCCTCGATTGTGATGTCTAGTCCTTGTTGTAAAAGGGTGTCTAGCACCTAGCCTTGCTACATGCCGAAATGACCAATATTGTAAAATAATTTACCCAAAAATCTTGGATTTCGCATTATGGTCCTTATCGATAGATGATGAGGTTGATGTCATAGTTGTATCAAGTTTTGTTGTCATTTCAACACCAAAATAATGCATCTAATAGTAAGCAAATAAAACAAAGCTTAAAAAATAACAAGGCTTTGATACCAATTGCTAGGAATTGAACTACTTTCCATCCAAATTAACTTCAATACAGTGAATAATACTAAACAATACCATACTCAAAGGATAACCTAATAAATATAATTATTGAATATAAAAATTAGAATGTCAAAATACTAAAAGAAATAAAGGAGAGAACACACCAAAATTTATGAGGTTTAGCAATTTATCTACTCCTCAGGCACTTCAGTAAAGTACCATTTTATTAATTTCAATGAGATTATAACCTTAAGGTGACTATTTTAATTAGCCACTAATAGGATATCCTGATTAAAACACCTTTTCAAATATTCAACTATGGGAGATGAAGGATTTTTTCGAATGATAAAACAAGAAGGATTAGGCCTTTCTATAATATGCCTGATGCTCATAATACCTCATGGACAACCAATATGGGGAAACATGCACATCAAAAGTAAATAAATTAATAAGCTAACTTAAAATTTATTTGCGTAAATGTTCTTGTATTATTGTATCTAATTCTATTAAAAACCTTCTATAATAAAAATGACTATGTGAAAAAGTATTTTAATGAAATAAGATGTTCAATTTAACTATAAATATGTGTTTATTTTCCATTAGAAGTTTTAAATTGATTTTCAAATTTGTGCAACATTGATGGAACTATATAAAAAAAAACTCACCCACATAAAAGCATAAAAGCTTTGTTTATTTATTTTGGCCAAAATTTAAAGTGTTTATTGAAAAAAAATCAAAGTAATTATCAAAATAGACAATTTTGATATATATATAAATATACGCACGCACACACACATATATATACACTATAATTATTGCATTACGTATAACTAATCAATCAAAAATTAAAAATTACATATGGTTTACTAATGTAAACGTGGAATTTACACTTATAAGCAATAAACTTTTATATAACTATTTTGTTTTGATTGAATAATTGTAAAATTATAATAAAATATTATAGATGACTTTTTTATTTAAAGAAAAAAGAAAATAGGAGTTAAAGGCGAGAGAGGAAAATTAAATCATGAAAGTGAGTAATATAAAAAAAATATAGCTTCATCATGTTCTTTACTTATCTCAGTATAGCTTATTTTGTTATACGGTTTATTATATATACTAGGTAAATGTCAGTGCTTCACTATAGGCTTGGTATATATTTGAAAGGATGCATTCGAGTAAAATTCAAAGATAAAAAAGCAGGAAGAGCAAACATGGAGGAGTTTAGAGAAGAAATAAGTTAAAAGCGTGAGAGCATATTATATTTAAGCTTTAAATAATCACATCATTGTTTATAAAAAAAGCACTAACTTTGTTTCATGTTAAGCTTTTACATATAAAAGGGCTAATGTTGTATTAAGGCACTTAGACAAAAATCAAAATTGCATCAAAAAGTATCTGTTAAAATTGGAGAGAATATAATAATGGTAATTTAAACTTGAGTTCGTCATTAGTCCAACTAGCCCAATTGATAAAAATGATAAAGGGAATGAATGATGGACAGGAGGAGATCGATGAAGTAACTGTGCAAGAGAAAAGTCAAGATGTTGAAAACCCTATGTACCCATCTAGTTATGGCCCACTTCCCTGATATATGTTGATCATTAAAGAACTTGCCACAGTGCATTCAAAGAAAACATCTACGACTATACTTTCTTAATAAGGGATTTACTGCTTCCATGTTGGGGTTAAGGATGAAGGAATAGAAGAAGTTGAAGCTCGAAAGGTAAAGGTAGACTATAGGTACAAAAAGATAAGTCTCTTAGAAACAAGCTTCAGGATGTGGAAGATTGACAAGTTCACATTTCCTACTCCTATAAAAGAATTACTTGATCAAAATGACCTGAAACCTGAAATGATCTAAATAATTAACTCAGAATAATCCAAACTTAAATTAAGTATAATTTTATTTCAAAAACATTAAGTTCATAAAAATAATACTTATAACATAAATTATGAATTTATTTTTATTTCATAACTTGTAATTATATTGGATTATAATATAGTATGTAAATACCATTTGGTATGTATAAATTGATTATGTATTATGTAAAATAATACAATAATTATACATGTGTCTATTATAATAATTTTAATATTTGATTAATTTAAATGTTTTAAATTGTTATTGTAAAAGAAAGAAATCATTTCCTTTGTTTTATATATAACCTATAAAAATATTGCTTAGTAAAATTTTATACAATCATCATTGTGTTATTTATGATTTTTTACTTCTCACTTGTGTATGATAAAAAAACATTCGTCTAATTATCACTGTCAAAGATTAAAGATGTTTTTATTTCTTTGGCTAGACCTGAATAAAGGAATTGAAAAAAAATTCAAATCGTAACCAATTGAAAATTTAATTATTCAACCAAGTGAACGTTTAAAACAAACTCCTGTATGATTTTGTAAGATGTTTGAAATTAACAATACAATTAGATAATCCTTAAAAGTTCAATACTCAAACACACTAATATACTTTGCTATCTATCTATTCATAAACATAAAATATTTGCAATAAAAACATAAGTCATAACTTTGTTGGTCGAATTAAAATATAGAACCACAATTCCATATAAAATTTTCAATTGCACTTTGTAAAAAGATCTTTTTAGCAAGTAGATATTTGAAAGGGTCATTTTAAGAACATTTTTACTTCCATTCTTACAACTCAAAATAACGTATGATCTTAATAATAGATAAAACTCCACTTAATGGAAAGAAAAAAAACCATCCCTCTATTGGCAAGGAAGAGTAGTAAGTGAAGAGGCATGAAAAAAATACACTGGCAAAGATAAGATGAATAGAATAGCTTAATCAATAGTATTCATCACATCACATATGTAAAACATTTATTTTTTTAAATACGTGATAAGGGTAAAATGACATGCCACTTAATTCCTATTGAAATAAAGAAGCATATCAATAATTGATCTACAGAATTACAAATTCAATAGATAAAAGATAAAACAAATTAAGAATATATTTAATGAAAATTAAACTTTATCAAACCTTTTAATAGATGCAGTATAAAGTTCAAATTCCAAATCAAAAGCCTACAAGTATAAAAAATAAAACAAGAATCTAAAATTACAGACAATTATAATAAACTGATAAAGGCAATAAAGCGCAAAGAAAAAATAAAAAATAAAAAATTTTTAGCTATCAATTAATAAAACATTAATTTTAAGTATGAAACAAAATTAAAGAAATTTTGAAAAAAATATATATACATGTTAATTTTTCATCAATCCGAAAAAGCTTCTTCCGATGATAAATTTGACCTTAAATTCATATTTATCTCTCCTCTATAAGCCTTAAACTTTTCTTCACCATCTTCTAAATCTAATAATTAAAGAAGAAATAGTAATCATATAAAACAACAATTAAACCTAAAAAAAATTTCCACGACTATTTTAATATAAGTATTATACCTTTATATCCATATAACCAATTACGAGCGGTTTTCAAAACTTTGGCATTTTTAGATGAAAGAGGACTTCTCCACTTGTCCAAGACTCTACCACCTACACTAAATGTTAATTCTGAAGCAACAATGGTGATAAGAATGCTCAAAATAGCACTTGCCATTATTGCAAGCTCAGGATATCGAAAATAATTATCTTTTCAATAACCAAGAATATCAAATGGCATTATAGTGAGCTCAAGTTTGCGTTTACTCAAATAGAGCTCTAATTGTGACTTACTAAACTTGAAGTAGATTCATCATAATCATAACTTTAAAATTCCTATAAAAACAAGAGTAATATTAACACAAAATTTAATTTAAATCCAATTAAATATTTAATAAACCATTTAATAAATGAAATATAAAATTCTAATACAATAAAAACAACACTCACTTCTAGGTTTGAAGGAAGTTCCTTTGCACCAGATTGATCACAGCTAAGAACCTCACTTGAGTTTGAAGTTTTTACTTTCTCGTATTTTTTAAACAGTTTTTTGAGTTGATGAAGAATACTTCTTATCTTTGCTTCAAAATCAAGATCAAACTTCTTTAAAGAAAATCTTATGAATTTCAACTTGAAGTATGGATCAAGTATGACTATAAAAGCTAACACCGGACAATATTCATCCCAATACCAAAATTTTTGTTTCATTACTTGAGCCATATTTTGCAAATAAAAACTATTCTAACTTTCAATTTCTTTCATAAGATTAGATTCAATCTTACACATATTGTCAAAATACAAGTTAACAATAGCATAATTTTCTTTAGAAAACAAAGCAGTAATCTCATAAAAAGTTTCAAATTCTTAAAAATTTGTTTAATCCTATCCAATTCTTCTCTTGTTAGGAGATCCTCAAGCCCATACCGTGCATCATCTATTGACAAGTATGCAAAAGCATTATAAAAAAAAAGAAACATCTCAAGCATCAAATATGTTGAATTTTACCTAGTAAGCATGTCATACCACAATCCATTTGAATCATCCAAATTAACTCTATTTATATATTGTTTAAAATTCATCCAACCCTCAACATATCTGACACTATTTCTTGCCTTTTCCAAAGTTTTACCTAGCACTTTCAAACCCTTTTGAACATTAAGATTTAAAATATGAGCACAACATCGAATATGGAAAAATGCACCATCAAACAATAAAGCTTCTTGTTGAACAAGTTTGTCTCTTAACAAAGCTTACTTGTTATCCATATTTCGTGCATTGTCCAAAGTAATGTTAAAATTTTTTTTAATGCCCCAATCTTTTAAGAAAAAATGAATAGTATTACACAAAAGATTGGCATTGTGTAGAGGCGGAACATGACAAAAATTTAAAATCTTACTTTGCAACTTCCAATTTTCATCCGTATAGTGAGCAGTAAGACAAACAAAGCCTTCGAGCATGATGTCCATAAGTCACTTGTCAAACAAATTCTACTAAAAATTTTCTCCAAGGTAGGCTAAAATTTTTATTTCATTTTGTTATGCAATTTCAAGAAACAGCTCTAATAGTATTCCTATTAACATACTTGACATTATTATTTAGATGGATCTCTTTAGTTCTTTCATATTTCGCCCATGTAAATGGATAGCCATATTTGATAATAGTTTTAGAAAGTGCTTCATAATAAACTTGTTTATCTACTTTTTCATTATCAAGTTTCTTATTATTATTAAAATATGTAGAGAATTTTGATAGATGATGCTTAAGATTAGAAGTATCCAACATAGATTTTCCATCATATGATTTCCCATAATGCTTGCATACGACTCTTAGTTTTTTCCTTAGAGATTGAGACTCAACAAGATTAAACTGAAGCCAAACCTTACTGTGCCTTTGTGACACTTTAAGCTTAGAAACTTGACTTTGAATTTTGGAGCTGTAATTACCAAAATCCATATTCATCGAGTCCATTTGCATCTAATAATCTACAATCATTAAAGTGAAACCAACATAATAATATTAAAAGTCAAAGTTAAAAGAAAGGCATACATGCGTAGAACTTAAAATTAATTCAATGTTTTAATAATAGATAATAGATAACAAACACTAAGCACCCGATGTTCGTTTTCCTTCTTTAAAGCATTGATTATCCTCGTATAAACTATAGTTATCTCAATAGTAACATATTGAACTTCACTCTTAAGTTGCATGAAATGAATAACCTATTTATAATCAATTTGAATTTGTGCCTTTTACTATTTAGTCAGCACAATGTCAATAATGAAATCCAACTACTTGACCAATCGATAACAAGTCGTGACATAGCATAACTTTCAAAGAATTTCTTGATGTAAAAGTCGTAATATTAAATTGCTATAATTTTACAAAATAGAGCTATAAATTCTATCAGCGCAAAATACGCACCTCATACACAATCTAACAATTAAAAGTGACAGACTCTTTTTATAAGTGGAAAGACAATCATTGGTGTCCTAAGTTATTGGTATAAAAACATGTTTGAGGCCCACTACTCATACATATGAAAAGGTAAATTTGACAAATTGTCATCACATATATACTTCTTCCAATGTTGCAAATTTGTATAGCTATGCTCAAACATATTAATAGTATTATAACAATAGCCACTAACTTGGAGCTTGCATATTTATATTGTCATAATATGATTGAAAGTATTTTAACACCCTTCTCATGCATTATGGTGAGCCAATCCATTCGATTTACCTTCTCCCATTTTAATTCCTTTTATTTAATAAAAATGAGAACTTTTTTAAATAAAAGTGTACAATAATTGAGACACTGAAAGTCTAAAACATGTCTTTGCAAACCAAACTTCTAGTGAAAACCTAAAAGAAACTAAAAAATTTATTTTGCTTTTACACATTTTTTAATTAATTTAATAATATTATAGCTTTTTCTTTTTGTATAAAGTTACATCACAATATTTAAATGTTTAAATATTAGAATCTGTGTTAACGATATTAGTGTCCAAAAAAAAGAAATATAAATTTTGAAGATTGTTGGAAATAACAATAAAAAACATTCCATCAATAATAAAGACTCAAAGAATAGGGGAAAATGGCTATAGAAATGAAATCTGATAAGAATTGAAAATGTGGAAACAAGTAAAAGAACATAAAAACAAGATTGTGGAAAAAACCTTGGATGATGTCTTGCTGGGAAATTAAAGTTAGATCAAAAGCTTATCTTAGTCTTAGGCAGTCTTTTCACTATTTTGAGAAGAAAACAACTGTTGTCAATCCTAACTAGTAACTATTATGCTTTGTATAAGAATGGTAGTTGGCAAACAAATTAATGATTTGAATTGTCATAATTTGATTTATTATGTGAAATGTGGTACTAAACAATAACAAAATGAAAAATATCTATGATCTTTAATTATTTAAGAGAAAATTTATAATCAATTGTGTTACAGATCTAAGCCCAAAGCTCATGCGGTTAACTTTCAGATTTGGAAATTTTCCTTGCAAAAAAAAAAATACCGTGATTCTAAATTTTTAATCTCACCTCAAATGTGAGGATTGGATGAAGCAGCAATAGCAAAGGTAGAGGTGAGCAACTTATTATTTGAACAAAGATGAGAGGTAGTAGCAGTTTAAGATTTGAAGACTGGAGGCAAAGATGGGCATATGGCAATTTGGCTTTTGATATTTTAGCATCGAGCAACTTGCCTACTTTTGAAGGTTTCCATTTTTTATTTATTTTTTAAGTTTAATTAGATTAAAAAATAGGTCTGGATAATAGGTTAATAGGTTAACTTTTATTGGCTTATTGGATCTTGGGTTAGTTTGGTTAAAATTTTGTTAGGCGATAACCTCATTTTAGCCGTAATAAGATTTTTTAATTTATTGCCTTTTAGATAATAATACTTGCTTGTTAAGAAATTTGTTGGTGATGTTTACTAAATAAATAGATAACACAAATTTTGATAGTGATGTATACTAAAAAATTTTGAATAATAATAATTATCTAAGTAAAATTGATAGCTAATTTAAAAAATAATCTGATTATGCAAAAATTCAAAAATTGAATAAAAACATATTTACATTTTTGAAAATTAAAATTTATATATATTAAAAATATTTTTATTTTTATATTTCAATAAAATTTTAATTAAATATGACTCAAGCAAATAATTTATTTAAAACTGATCTGATTTAGTTTTAAAATTAATAAATTAACACAAATGATCTAAACTTGTAAAAATCTAGTATCAAACTTTATTGACTCGAACTCAAAATGCCCAAACTCGATGAATCCAACTATTAAACGTGATTAACTCAAATCCAAACCTAAAATGACTGGAACACAATTTAACCCAAGTTTTAGACCTGATTGACTAGAATCTAGAATGATACAAACCCGATTAACCTAAGCGTTAGACCTAATAAACCTAAACACGAAAAAGGCAAAAACCAAAACAACTTAAAATTGAAATGACCCATACCTAGAATGACACAAAACTGAAATGACTTAAACTTGAAATGACTTGAACTAAAAAATGACCCAAAAATTTTTAAACCCAAAACAACCTAACTCGAAACCAATCGAACCCCTCAATTAACAGGTTTAGCTGAGAAAATAGATCATGCTGGCTTATTAAACTAGTCATCCAACCACTTAAAACCATGCATGCCTTCTCAAACTACACCCAAAACAACTTTGCCAATTTAGTAACCAACTCAAGGAAAACATGCACCTAAGCAACACCTTTAGTAAAATATACACCTAAAGTCTAACATACCTTTGACTTATTCCTTGAAGTACCACTTGCAATAAACCAAGGAACCTATAAGCAGTTATTAACTTGATTTCATTTCATAACTTAAAGAACTTATCTATTTACATTAAACGATGTAGGTATGATCTGTAGGGGCAAAGAAAGAATAGATGATTAATTATAAGATTCACAAAAATTGATTGAGCTATTAAATTTTGATTGACTATAGTGTTAATGAAAACTGATCCAAATAGGATACGGAACATAAGGTTAATACTTTGCGTACATGGATGCTATGAAAATTGCTTAGTACTCAACCTCATTATCCTATTTAAGACTCTAGATTTCAAGAAGTACAATGATGTCACTTGTCTTGTTACATATGTCATGATATACTATTGCAAAAATGGCTACCCATGCACTAGATGACAAGTTACTTATCCATGTCCACCAAGATAGTCCACAAAGTTAGTTGCCAAGTATATATTGTATCAAACCATGTGGCTCAAAGAAAATTGGATCCCTTAAATTACATTTCTAAGAATATATCCCTGTCAAGAAGGATAACGAGATGGCAAGGTATGCTTTTCAAGTATGGTACGTAGATCTGACCTAGTAAGAAATATAAAGTTGTATAACAGCAAAATTCCTCATTGATAAAGCTATCGAGGATTATGATCCCATGAGATTTGACTTCTCGGATAAAAATATGATGTTAATACTCTATGCAGACTATCTCTCTTGTTCAAGCATTGGAGGACTCCAATTAGGTAAAAAAGGATGTGAAGAGAAGACATGGAAGATGTCCTTTGATGGACCATATAATGCTTTAGGGCATGGGATTCAAGCAATTTTGATATCCTTAAATGGAAATTGTTTCCTAATCATTATAAGATTCAATTTTATTTGCACTAATATTATGGTTGAATATAAGGTATGTGTCATGGTCTAAAGCAATGATTGAAAGAAAAATTAATGTGTTAGATGTGTATGAAGACTCAGCTTTGGTTATTTATCTACTCTGAGAAAAATGGGAGATGAGGGATTTGAAGTTGGTTTCATACCAAAATACGTGGCAAGATTGATTAAGTGATTCCAAAAGATTTGCTTCTAATAACTCCCTTGTGAAAAAAATTAGATAGCTAATGTTTTAGCTATATTAGCTCTAATATTTCAATTAGGCAGTAATGTCAAGGTCCAACCCATTGAGTTGAATGTAAAACATTTAAGTATAAATTATTCTTAGGTAGAGAAAGAGATGATGGTCAAAAAAGGTACCATGATATCTTATAGCATATCAAACATCAATAATACTCGCAGCCTGTGTTGGATAATGATAAGAAACTCATTTGTACAATGGCTATGGGATTTTTCCTTGATGATGAGGCTTTGTATAAAAACAACTAAAACTAAGTGCTTTTGAGATATTTGAATACGGTAGAAGCAAAAAGAATACATGAAGAAGTATATGATCTCTTTGTGGGGCATAGTTAGTGGTCATATGAAAACTGGGCAAGTCATAGGGCAGGTTATTACCCGTTGACAATGGACAATAATGCATTAACTATGCTAGGAAATGCCACAAATGTAAAACTTATTCCAATAAGAATCATGCCCCTCTAAATGAATTAGATGTTTATGCATCTTTGTGGCCTTTAATTGATGTAATTAGACTGATTACTCTAAAAGTATTAAATGGGCATAAGTTTATTTCTGTTTTCATAAAATATTTTCATGAAATAGGTTGAGTAAGCCTTATATTCAAGAATGATATAGATAATTCTTGTAAATTCATAAAAAAAAAGAAATAACCAATTGATATAGGCTTTCTAAAAGGGTTATTTTAGAGAACACTCGTAATCTAAATAGCATAATGATGAAAGAAGTTTGCACACAAATCAGAATCAAACATCACAACTTCACACCACACACCTTCAGATGAATGGAATGGTAGAGGAAACTAATGAGAATATAAAGATAATCAAGGAAACAATGATCAATACATATAAAGACTAGAATGAGAATTACCTTTTGGCTTACATGTTTACAGAACGTCAATCACAGTCTACCAAGACAACCCTATTTTCATTAGTGTAAGTGGTGAATGCTGTATTACCAGTCAAAATAGATATACCATCCTTAAAGGTGTTTTTGAAGGTTGAATTAAAAGAAGCTAAATAGATACAAGATCAATATGATTAACTAAACCTAATCAAAGAAAATAAGATTTTTATGCTTTGTCATGGCCAATTATATCAAACAAGAATGGTGTAAGCATATAACAAGATAGCTTGCTTTTATTATTATCGAAAAGGGAATTGGTTTTAAAGAAAATTCTTTATATCATCATGATCATTGAGGGTAATGGATGACGAACTAAAAAGGTCCATTTATGGTGAAAAAGGTTTTTCAGGTTGAGCATTAATCATGACTAATATGGGATGAGTTGCCAAACCCAATTAATTTAGACGTTGTAACAATTATTTCGTTTAATGATAAGGAAAAGCAAAGGAAAAAATAAAAAAAGGAAAAAAGAAGAAGAAAAAAAATAAAAGACTTATATTAAAAACTTGAAATGGTAGTTTGAGTCATCGGTGGTTTCTAAGCCCAAAAACTAGAAAAGTGACTTATATAAAAGTCAATGTCACTTAAGGATCTCACGATGGGACAAAATTCTCAAAGTTGAAAACCCGATAAGGTAGTTTGGATTGTTAGAGGTTAAATGTACAGTTTGAAAAGGATTGTTAAATCAACAAAAATCGGTTGAAGATTATATGGTTAAGGCAAAGTCTGATTTAAACATGTTGAGGACATCTTTTGGATAAGCTTTTAAGGAAGAATCAAGGATTAATTTGATCATGATCATCTGAATGTTCATTATTTGAAACAACTAACTATCTAGATTTCCTTTCTAATTTGTCTTTGAAATGCTTCTTAACTTTAATCTTTGATGAACCTAGTTCTTTTCCATAATAATAAGAATCATTTCTCAATTGTCTTATTTCCTTTTAATCTTTTTTGCATTATCTTTGAAGAAATGTACAATGTATCAGATATGTTGTTAAATTTAAAATGATGAATGATAAGTTAACCAAAGATGTGGATAAAAGATTATTTTATTATAGTAAGAAAATAGAGATGATAAGTTCACAAAATAACACATTATTCCTTTGTATACTTAGTGTTTGTTTTGTTTTCTATCTTTAGTTTGGTTATTTATGTTTACTTTTTAATTTTAAATTTACTTTGGAGAATAAAGCAAAAATTTGTCAATGCAGATGTTAGTGAGTTTAAAATAACACAAGCATAAGATAGAAGAAGATATTGGAGTTAACAAGATCAACTTTTTTGCTAAAGGCTTGATTCTTGGACTCCAAGTAACAAGCTGATACTTGCCTAAAAGTAACAAATTTGGTCCACCAAATCTATTGTGAAAGTGACAACAGATTTCTTAATATGACTAGGATTCTCTAACTTTACCTAAGGTTCTTTTTCGGCCACTATATATAGAGGAGGTTGAGAGCACAAAAAGGTTTTCTTTTTCTTACCTAAGATTTTTTACCTAATGTTCTTTTTCAGCCACTTAACTTTGACATTCAAGAGGGAGTAATATTAGAATTAAGAGAAGGTTGTTGCTAAAAAAAAAAAAGAGAGAGCTAGATGGTAAAAAAGAGTAGAACAAAGAGAAGACTAAAAGGAAGAGAAGGAGATTATAGCCAAACATTATTCCTGAGTTTCATATTTCTCTTTTTCTTTTCCTTTGCTTTCATTTTTCTTGATTTTCTTATAAATTTGTTACTAAATGCAGCAAGCATGTGTAACTAAATTCATTTCGTGGTTAAAAGTGTTTCAAAACCCTAGACATGATTGTTAATTAATAAATTTCAAAATATCTTTCAACTCTTTTTTTGAATTTATTATATTCTATTGGTTTAATGTCATGAATTGCTATATTGTTTATTTAAGCGCACATCTAGATGAATGTTATAGTGATTTGATCTCTAGTATAGTGTTTTGATCTGTAATTGTCAAGATTCCAAAACATAAGTCGCAAATTGTTATCAATGACTATGGGATATTTTCATTCAATGCGAAGTAAGGTATGACTCAAGTTAAATAAACCAACCTTATATTTATTGCTTGATATAACTGTATTTCTAGATTGAATGCTCTTTCATGGAACTAAATTTAAGGAATTTGTTTCAAGTTGTTTAATGGAAAAGATTTGGTAAAAGGGCTTGCTATTTGTCTAAACAATAATGTAAGGAAAGATTGAGAGAATCGAGCTTATGATTGTCATAGAGTTATCATTTTCAAAAGAGAGAGTGAATGATAATTTCAATTATTAGCTATGTTTCATGTTTATATGTAGTGAATAATTATTTATTCATATTTTCCATCGTTCTTGTTACTTATTCGATATAAAATTTTCTTTCATTTAGTTTTGATTTTACTTTTATATTTTCTTATTTAATTTGCATCTCAATACAATCAAACCCCCTTATCAAAGTTTATATTGCTTTTACGAAGTCTTTTTAATTTATTTGGTTATATTAAATTAGAGTATTGCATCAATAACTTGACCCTTGCTTACTACTATATACAGTAGCAACCATAATTTAGTGCAAGGATTTATAAGATATATTATTTAGTGTATGTACGGGTAGTGAAGCTCATAAAGATCAATAAAGAGTGAAGATGAGTAATTTGATTAATGAAGAAAAGAAAGATAAAATGATTCCAACTGATAAAAGATAAGAAAAAAATGGCATTTTTGAATCAATGGAAAAGACAAGATGACATGACGAGAATGCGTGAGTTTTTAATAGAAAAGGGATGTGAATAAATAAGCTAGTCAAGAAAGACAATGTGATGGGTTTAAGAATCTTTTTATTATCATGATCTTGGGTGCTTTTGACTTTCATGTTTGTAATATTCATTTTAGATGCATCATATTGCATTCATAACATTCATGATATTTAAGTAAAGTCCTAAACTTTTAAGAGAGATTTTTTTTTCATCGAGAATGAATTTTAAATATTTTATTCAAATGGTAAGATTCTTTTAGGTAAGTTTTTAAAGTTATGCCTCTTTTCAAGAAACATTTCACTTCATTTGGAAAATATTAAAAGGGGAAGTTTCGATGGAGTTTTTTATTGTTTGAGAAATTTTAAAAGTTGAAACATTCATGAAAATGTCTTTTCTCATTTGGAAAAGTTTAATAGCTAAAGCCTTAATGGAGTAATCTTGTTTGTTTGAAAAAATTTTAAAGTTGAAGACTCTCTGAAGGAAGTTTTTTTCTATTTAAAATTTTTTTAAAGTTGAACTCTCGATGGAAGAGTTTATCACATTCAAAATTTTTTAAAGTTTATGCCTCATTGGAGGAAGATCTCTTAAATATTAGTGATTACAATACAATAGAGGACGAAGGTGTTTACATTTTTACGCTCTTCCGGTTTCATAGTAAAGTGCTCAAAGTAAATACCAAATTTTGGCTCGTTACCTATGGGCAAACTCCCAGATACGAGCCTAGGTTGTCAAACATGAAATTGGTCTAGAATAGGCTCAATTCCGGTCTAGACTTAATACCTATTGATTAAGTTGCCTGATTCAGATTTGATATTCCTTGATAATGAGTGTGAAATTTATTATTATGTTTTTTTTTATCATTTAAAAGGTTTCTTTTTATTTATTTATATTTTTTATTTCTAACTTCCCTTTTGCTCAAATTTTTGCCATACACAATCAAGACAAATCAACTATTGATTCTGGTTTTAAATAAGCACATCTGATATTTTCTTTAAAAAGGGAAGAAAAATCAAATGAAATTAATTTCTAAAAATCTGGAAGCGATGAAGATCAAATCAATTTCTAAAAACTTGGAAGGGATGGGGAGATTGACTCCACTTCCTTTTTTCTTCCGAACAGCCTCATAAATGGGATCCAATACATAGATCAGAACACACAAACAAAGAAAAAAAGAGCAAGAATCCTAAAAAAAATTATGATATTTTTGGATACAAAAAATGGGTTTCACATTTTCAAGGTATTTTTATGCAAAATCTCTTGCAATTTTGATTAGGGTTGGAGGCTAAAAATCGTTTCAGATTTATTTAAAACACTGAAAAAAACGAAAAAAGGAAAACATTTTTTGGGTTCGTTTATTCAACGAAGATTGTTTGTTTGTTTGTTTGTTTTTTTTTGGGTCATTTTCTCGATTTTTGTTTTTAAATTTTTTGTTCTTTTTTGGGAAGTTTAAGAGGAGTATTGAAAACTAAATATCTATTTTTTGTAAAGGAGGAAATTTGCGGGTTTTCCAACTCTTGCTAAAAACTGGAAAATATAAAGTCCCTAGTTAACTGGTTGAAGTTTCCAATCATCGGAAACCAGGGAACCCAAATGGCTTCTAAGCACCAGGGAAATTTTTTAAAATTTGATTAGAATGATGGTAAAAACAAACATGGTTTTTAATGCAGAAAGTCGGGTTTGCTTGGCCTATACGTTTCGTTGTGCGACCCCGCCCATATGTGCGGTTTTCTTTTTTATTTCGCTAATTGTTTCATTTTCTTTCTTCTTCTCATATTTTTCATATATTTTCAAACATTTACCAAAATTTTGAATTGATTTTTACTTTAATAAAATTACATTCTGTTGTAATTTTTTTTAAGAATAAATTTATTTCTATTGTTCATTTTTCTATTCATTTCATATATAATGCTTAGTATGGATTTTTTTAACTATTTGATTGATTGTTCATTTCTATACATATGTTTGTTTAGAATTAATTAATTATTTAATTGCTTTATCTATTTTAGAATCAAATTTCACTAAATTTCGTCATTCTATTTAAACAATGATAAATTAAGTTAAAGACTCACGTTACTCATTTTGTGCTTTAAAAATTACTTATTTAATAGAAATTAATTAAGGTCTTCTTGGAAGTCTAAAAGGTTGCAAAGGGTTGACCTTTCAGAATTTTCTGAATGAGAAAAATCCTCTTACATTCCACAAGTATGATGGACAATTTAGGCGGAAATTTCAATATTAAAGGTCAAATTTTTTTTTTTTATTATTGTTATAGATAAAATTATTTGAAATTTAAGATAGAGTTAATACCCTTTTCGCTTCTTCACATAAATGTTAAAATAAATTCAATGACAAAGTCTCTCTAAAAGAGTAAAAGGATTCTCCTGATTACTATCGAGACGAGGAGATCCTTTTTAAAATTTCTCCAATATGGAGGAGAATTTTTTGAAAAGTCCATATTTATGATATATTTTGAGTTAGGAAAGAATTTAAACCCATTTATCCTTTGTATAAAAAATTGAAATAAATCCACCAATGGAACCTCTTCAAAGGAGCAAAAAATTTCCCTCGAATATTCTCGAGGTAAGGACAACTTGCTTAGTATCCACAAGAATGATGGATAATTTCTCAAAAAACATTTCTAATACTTAAATATGGATTAAGAGCCGTTAGCATATAAGGCCTTTAATACAACATTAAACTAATCAGATACGGTCTTTTCGACAATCGTTTGAGGGTGTTGATCCTTCCTTATGTATACCGAACTTCAGAATCTAGTTTTGAATGTAGATAATAACTTATTCCTTTTAGGATGCCTAGTTAAGCTCAAGATGACCTTAAGATGAATATATTCATAAAAGTGGCTAGCAACTTCCAATATTTTGTGTGTAGCATACTGAATTCACATTTGACATGTTATGACATACACTTTACGTTAGAAATCGTCTCCAAGTGAATATATTCTACATAGTTTGTTATTGAAAAATAAATGTCCCAAAACGGTTAATTGTATTGAATGTGCATATAGCAATGTAGACGGGTCTAGCTCTTACACTCTCCTCTCTGATAGTATACAAATGGAATAAATCAATTAACAAAAGAAACACAATCAAAAATAGAAAAGAATCTACCACAAATTATGCCTATGTTTATAATTGGTTATTCCTATAATTGCTCTAAAATTGCTTGGTCAACTTTCTTTTGCAACATCCGCTAATACTCCCCCTCGAGCTGGAGCGTGGAGATTCAAAATGGCCAACTTGACTAACAATTCATGAAACCGATCATTCCTAAGTGCTTGGTAAAAATATCAACCAATTGGTTTCGGGAGGAAATAGATTGAGTGGCAATAGTTTATGACTGAACATGTAGCCGAATGAAATGAAAATTTATTTCTGTGTTTTGTACGTTCACGAAAGACTGGATTAGTTGCGATATGAATGACGGCTTGGTTTCCGCAAAACAAAGGAACGAATCCAGTGGTCTCACCCCAAAATCTTGCAAGAGTCTTGGTAGCCATGAGTGGCCATAACACAGTAATCTGCTTCAGCGGAAGAACGAGAAACGACTGTTTGTTTCTCAGATCTCTATGAAATTGGTGAAGACCCAAGAAAGATAATATAACCAGTAGTCGATCTTCGTGTCTTCGGACATCCTGCCCAATCTGTATCATAATAAGCTTGCAAGGTCAATGAGCCATTTGGAGGAAGCAAAATTCCTTGTCCTGGAGTTCCTTTAAGGTAATGCAGTACCTTATAAGTAGCATCGAGGTGTGCCTGCCTTGGAGCATGCATAAATTGACTGAGGATATGTACTATATAACTAATGTTTGGACGAATGGTGAGGTTAGTAGCGGACCAACTAAACGACGATATCGTCCAGGATCACCCACATAATTCACCAGAGTCAAGTGAAGGCTTGTGTTGGTGTTCCGTGGGAAAATTGACTGGTTTGCAACCGGTGAGACTAGTCTCGGCCAGAATATCAAGAACATACTTGCTTCGGCTTAAGGCAATTCCTGTGGGAGAAGAAGCCACCTCAATTCCAAGAAAATAATCGAGTTTGCCAAGATCTTTGATGTGAAATTTTGCTTCCAAGTAACGTTTTAGCTTAGAGATGCATGTAGAACTTGTTCCCATAATGATGACATCGTCCACACATATGAGAGCAGCAATAAATGATCCATCATTATGGGAGAAGGTGAACAAAGAACGATCAGCATCCGACTGCCAAAAGCCAACGTCAAGAAGAGAGGTGGTGAACTTGTGGTACCACTTGCAAGATGCTCGGCAAAGGCCGTAGAGGGATTTTCGCAATCCGGCAAACTCGTTGCTCCCCCTATCTAGCAAAGCCTTGTGTAATCTTCATGTACACTTAATTCTTCTAAATCACCATGTAAGAAAGTGTTATTTACAACTAGTTGATGTAATTCCCATTGCTTAAGTGAAGCAACTGCCAACAAGCATCGTAAAGTAACCACTTTGGCAACTGGAGCAAATTTCTCATGGAAATCAATGCCCTCAATTTGGCTATAACCCTTAGCAACAAGACGAGCTTTATAGCGCTCAATGCTTTAATCAGGCTTGCACTTGACTTTGTAAACCCACTTGGAACCAAAAGCCCGTTTTCCAGGCGGTAATGGCTCCAAAGTCCAAGTATTATTTGCTTCGAAAGTAGAGATTTCTTTTGCCTTGGCCTCCCTTCAATGTTGAAATTTTACTACCTGAGAAAATGATTTTGGCTTATTGGAGGATGAGATGGCTGCTAGGAATGCAGTGTGAGTGGCAGAAAATTTAGAATAACAGAGAAATTGTGAGAGAGGATGTACCATTGAGTTGGCTGAGGAGAGGATGAGAGCGGCGCGGTGCTTGTAGGATCCAGAGAGGGGGACAAATTATGCTTATAACCAGATAAGAAACGTGAAGTTTGTCGTTGCCGTTTGTCTTGATAAGGAACGACATCTGGACTTGCATTTTCGGTTCCACCATACGTAGAGGTGAGAATTGGGCGGGTTCGGAACGGATCATTTTGGGTTTGAGTTTTTTCGAGTTTAAGCTAATTTGGGTTTGGATTAATTCGGGTTCAAGTTTGGG
>JBBYHL010194912.1:3455-20651 GCA_038381835.1 Adansonia madagascariensis
ATTAAAATAATATTTTTATTTAAATTTAATTATAAAAATAAATAAATATTAATTAAAAATAATTTTTAATATTTTATCATATTTTAAGTAATAATTTGAATTATCGAATCAAACCGAATTAAATTAGACCTTAAACTTAAATTTTTAAATTTTTGTGACTCTAACTATCGGCGGATCTAATTTGGCCCAAAAACTTATTCAGTGGCCCATTAGAAAAGAAAGACCGACTTAGCCAATATATTGGGCTTTCCTTTTGGGCCTTAAGCGGATCCATTCTCATCCAAAAATTGTAGACTTGGCAGCTTTGTTTTAAGTACGATTTTACGGTATGATATTAAAAATAATTAAAATATAAAATTATATTAAAAATAAAATAAATATGATATAAATATATTTAGATATTAAAATTTTATACATAAAAATATTAAAATATAATATAAATATATAAATTATTGTATTTATTAAAATTAAACATGTTTGAAAGTTAGTGCAATTGTATTGAGTTAGACATAAGAATAAAATTTAGTGATTGTGGTTCACTTGACCCAAACAGTGTTTATCAAAAAAAATATTTTTATTTTAATTTAATTATAAAATAATATAAATATTAATATTTAAATAATATTTAAAATTTTTTAAAAATAATAAAATAGACTTGCATATCTCACCAAGAGCAAATCTTTGAAAGATTCGAATTAAATCCGATCCGACCGATTAATAGGTCCGACTGAAAGGACCCTCCTTTATTCTCTCTAACCTTTTTCTCTTCCCACAAAACCCCGAAGTCCTGCAGGTTTTAAAGTTTCAGCTAGGGATTTTGATTTTTCGTTTATATAATATATTTCTAATTAACTAGGGTTTTTCTTTTTCCCCCAATTTTCACTTTATTAACTTCAAAAAAAAAAAAAAAAAAATTTCGTTCCGATTTTTGTTTGGTGATTAACGTTAAGGCTTCGTGAAGAATAAAGGAAGGCCGGGAGAGATGGGTGCACAGAAAAAAAGTGCAACCGCTAGGGTTTCTGAGGACCCCGAGGTGCTGGCGCGTCATCCATTGCAAGCCATTCTCTTAGCTGATAGCTTCGCTACTAAGTTCCGTCCAATCACTCTTGAACGCCCCAAGGTAATCCTTATAAAAATACTTATCGTATATTCGTATATGTATGTTACTCGAATTTGTCAATTGTTGTTTTGGTTTAATTATAAATTCGTATATGTATGTTACTCAAATTTATTATTTCTTTTATTGAAGGTGTTATTGCCATTAGTGAATATTCCGATGATAGATTACACATTAGCGTGGCTTGAATCCGCTGGAGTGGAGGAGGTTTTCGTGTTCTGCTGTGCTCATTCAAAGCAAGTGATTGATTATTTGGAGAGTTCTGAATGGTCTTTGCAACCGAATTTCTCAGTCACAACGATCGAATCTCACAATTCCATCAGTGCTGGAGATGCTTTGCGTTTGATTTACGAACGCCATGTGGTAATATCATAGTTGTTGTTGTTTTTTTAGTAACTTTCTCAGTAAATGAAGGGTGTATTTATGATTTTGCTTAGAAATATGTTATTAAGATTTAATGCATTTTACTTGAAATTAAATACTGCCTTAGTAACGAGGAACAAGCCTTTAGTTATAATGTTGAGTAATGTTTTATCCATGTGGATGTTCTTAGTTTCAAGTATTAGGAGGTTGGTTTTTTGGGTTCTGTTGTTTGTACATTCTCTAAATGGTTTGTTTGCTTCCCTTGTTTTTAAAGTATTTTGTATTAATTTTGTGTGTTGGTGTTTTGGTTATGAACTTATGATGCACTTGCAAAATCTGCTCGAAGAAGTTGTTGAAATGTAAAGAATTATCTCACCAATTTGTTCCAAGGTGTTTCTGGACAAACAAATTATAGAAGCAAATGTTATAGAGAGCAAATGTCTTATAAATACCAAATTATACATCACTATGTTAAAATTGGACTGTCAAGATCGTGAATAGACAAGAGGCTTATGTTAAATTAGAAACTGTTGGATTATCATTACAACTTTGACATGACTTAAAGACCCAAGGAGGTAGCTACCAGCTTTCCTCGTCCATCATGTCTGCATCCTATGTTTCTATTTCCTAGGTGATGCAGATGACGAATTTTGGAATTTGGAGCATTGAGTTGTAGATCTTTGAGCTTCACAGATCAACTCTACTAAAATTTGACCTGGTTAGCGGCAGTAACATTTCACAGTTATTGCTGGAGGAAGTCAAAGTGTTTTTTTTTTAAGACGTAGACAAGTTTGCAATATAAAGAAAATGAAGACCACATTACTAGAATTCTTTTTGGTTGAGCTTCATTTACAGTATGTTTAGATCTTTGATAGAGTTTATTGTTAGGATGCTGTTTTTCTGTAGATTTTTGGCAATTGTTAGTCTCATGTTTGGATTTTATTTACAGTATTCATGGTTTTGAGCTTGTTTCACTTAATACCTCCCGTTTCTTCTCCTTATCTTTTCAGATACATGGAGATTTTGTTCTTATTAGTGGAGATACTGTGAGCAACATGTCGCTTACCGAGGCACTCGAAGAACATAAAGAGAGAAGGAAAAAAGACGCTAACGCAATAATGACCATGGTTATTAAAAAGTCAAAGCCTTCTCCAATCACACAACAGTCTCGACTTGGTACTGATGAACTCTTTGTGGCTATAAATCCCAACACAAAGCAGCTTCTATGTTATGAAGATAAAGCAGAATATTCAAAAGGGTTCATATCTCTTGATAAAACACTTATAGCTGATAATCCTTCTATCGTTCTGCACAATGATAAACAGGTTTGTTCTTCAAATCCATAGAAATTCTTTGGTTACTTTTCGGATTACATATTAAGCAGTCTATATATATATATATATATATATATTGCACACAGACACCGAAAAAGGAAGCTATTAACATGTTGTTACAGGTTTTATCTGTTTGTGGTTGTGGTGCGAATCTTTACATGTTCTATTTTCTTTTCTTGGTAATAAACAGAATTGTTTGTAAATAATGATAAAATAGATATAATGTGTGCGAATAACTTTGTTGTCAAGTATTTGATGCCATAAAATTCTTGCTTATTTTAACTGATAGATGGCAGTTAATATCTTTATGACCTTTCCATTATATACCTGTTGCGTAGTTTTTTGCTCACCTCCCATGGCTCTTTATAATATCATGTTGTTCTTTATTAGTTATTTACTCAATTTTGTTAGTTTTTATCGTGGACAGTCCTTATCCTTTTTCTTTGTAGGTTTTGTATTTCATTACCAGTTATATGATTGATTCTCCCAGATTCAAAAAGAATTTCAAATTTCTAACTTTTTTTTGGTACATAAATTTCTAACTTTGTCCAAGCTACACGACATGAAACCTTTTGCTACTTGTAGCGGTTTCAATATTGTCTTTGAATTGGTGATCTGAGTCAATGGCCCAAAGTCTTTATTTTCTTTAACACATTACAAGGTTGAATATATGATATATGCTATTTATTTTTAGTCCTATAATTGTTCACCATATAATTAGGGTTTGCTTTTTCAGGATTGTTATATTGACATATGCTCTGAAGAAGTACTAAGCCTTTTTACAGACAATTTTGACTATCAACATCTACGACGCCATTTTGTAAAGGGATTGCTGGTTGATGATGTACGTATTACCTATTATACACTTCTATCATGTCGTTTTAAAGTATTCTCTGATAACCCCCTTGCCCACAACAAAACAGAAACATGTGCATGCACATGCAAAGGGAAAGTTAAAAAAGAAAAGAGAAAAACTGGCATACGTAATGCTCCCAAATGTTTGCGTAAGCATAACTGTTTTATAGCTGACCCTGTATTCAATGATGAATGATTGTCTGCTAACATGAACACATCTTTGTTCTAGATCTATTCATTTGAATTTATGTACCAGCTACTTTTATTTCTTAGCATGCATTGCTTCATAAATTATCATGCCCGTAATTTTTTAATTTTTTTGCAAGATCTTTGCTTCTTTTACTGTTCCTTGGGATAGCTAAACAATGAATTACTTCTTTACAAAATGTTGGCATTTGTAGTCATTGCAATGCCCATTAATGTGAAAGTCTTTTGTTTTCAGTTTTAATTGGTTTATCAGAACCTCTAGAATAGTGACAAATACACAAATATATATATATATATATATGTATGCATATATATCATTAAAAATGACAGGGTAACAGTTAGAAATTTGGAATGAAAATTTGGAGCATGCTAATACATAAATTTATCATTTATGTCTATCTTAACATCATATAGACATAATATAAATATAAATATAAATATAAATATGTAAATGTTATATGATTTCATATTTGATGATGGCAGTTATTAAAAGTTGACATATTATATAAAGAGAATCATAGAATTGGAGAAATATTCCAATTGTTAATTACTGGTTGGCTTAATATTATAATATTTTAATCATATTGCTTGTCGCTTCTAATTTCCGGCTGCAGATTATGGGTTACAAGATCTTTACTCATGAAATTCACTCAAGTTACGCGGCTAGGATAGATAACTTCCGAAGCTATGATACCATAAGCAAGGACATAATTCAGAGGTGGACTTATCCATTTGTGCCAGATATACTCTGTGGAAGTTCTGCAATAAAAGTTGAGAGGCAGGGAATTTACCGAGCATCAGGTATAGATAGAATGGAATTAATAGTTATTACGCATTTGATTGCTATAATAATTCCATGCTTTTAACATGTAACTTTTGCATCACTAATATTTCTACCTCTTTGATTTCTTTTTCTTCAGGAATTTCTTTGGAAGTGGTTTAGTTAATGTTTTCTTCTTCTTTTTTTCCCCCAGAAGTCACACTGTCACGTTCTGCACAAATAGGTTCATTCAGTGTCATCGGACAAGGCACCAAAATAGGAAACGACACAAAAATCTCTCATTCTGTTATTGGAGAAGGATGTACTATTGGATCAAATGTTACAATAGAAGGATCCTATATATGGAATAATGTTACCATTGAAGATGGTTGTCAGTTAAGGCACGCAATGGTATGTGATGGCGTGATAACAAAGTCAGGTGCTGTTTTGGAACCTGGTGTTGTTCTGTCTTTCAAGGTATGCATCCCTTGTAACACCTCAGACCCTTTTTTGAAGTCTCAAGTGTTATCATACTATTATAATGCTTAGTTTCGAATGAATGGTTATATGCTGTTATATGGCTACGTTTTCTCTGATTATGCCTTTTTGTATAGGTCAAAAGTTATTGTTCTCGGCTTATTTTTTTGACTGCAAGAGATCTGATTTTTTTTTTTCTCCAGGTTGTAGTTGGACAAATGTTTGTTGTTCCTGCGTACTCAATGGTTTCTTTACTTAAACAGCCGACCCAGCAAGACAGTGATGAGGAATTGGAATACGCTGACAGTAGTAGTGGAACGGTAGAGCTTCCTTGTAAGTTCCTAGGCATAAGTTCCTACTATCTTCCCCCCCCCTCTTAAATTTTTTAAGCTATTTAACATATACTGTAATATTGCAGCATTGACTTTATTTTTAAACATTGTATATGCAGGTCGTACCTGTTATAACATTGAAATCTTATCTAACATATTACGTGTTTAGAATATATAAATATGACATAACTAAGGGCTTGTACTTTATGGTGACAAATAAAGAAGCTTTTCGCATGTCATGCAGGTTTATGGATTTAGACAAACCAGTTGGAAGTAGTTCTTCTTTGATCTATTCTTTCTTTCGGTTGAGTGCATTTTTATTTGTCTATATCTCTTGTTTGTCTCTCTTTGCTGTCTATCCCGCATGTACTTCTCATTGATGCCTAAGACATATTGGTTTTCTTTTTTTTCCTTGGAAATAAATTTTGCAATTAATTGATAACTGATAAGCAGCCAGAGCCTTAGGCACCTTTTATCTTAACGAAAGGTACGGTAAAAGGTGCAATGGGATTTAGACTGAACAGTCTATTTTCAAATGTAATCAAAACTAACATTCTCCTATTCTTTATCCTATTTAAAATTCTTACTCTAGTATACGTCCACTTTATGAAAAGCAATCTGAGATGCATGTAACCAAAAGAAACAAAGAATGGATTGGGATTGGTTAGGTATAGCAGTGTGTTGAAGTCTAAGAGAAGGATGCATATCATGCCGTAAGAAATTTTATTGAGTGTTGGTGTTGAGTATTTAGAATATTGTATGTTCTGTTTGCATGATGTAAATGTGGTACATCAACAGCATAGACTTGGGAATGTGCTGATTTGGTTTGGTTGGACGGGAGAAAACTAATGATAGAATAAAAATCACTTTGGCTGAAACTAGGGGTGACTGATTTGATTGTATCAGATTGTTCCCCAAAAAAAAAAAAAATTATATATTGTGTGTCCCTATGTTGCTACGGCTCTTCATTTTTATTGAAGTGCCCTTGTCTGACATATTTTGGGAGATGGGTATGGGGATATGAGTATGACCCTTAAAATACATGGAAAAACTTTTTTTTTTTTAAAAAAAAACAGAACATACCTATTTTGGACGTGTACTCATATCTGGCACTCACATCTGAGTCTGAGTAACATAGGTTTGTCCTACCGTTTACTAGAGTGAGATTAGTTGATTTAAGTCTAATATTCGTCATTTGCTGCAGCTAATTTCGAGATGCTATATGCATTTTTTTTAAGTTGTTAGTTTTGTTTATTTTATGCTTTAGACAGTTAGTACTCCCTTTCTTTATCTCTTCCTCTCTGTTATAAAGTATAGGTGCATATAGGATGTGGAGATGTGGATTTTCTCTTTGCTGCTAAGCTCATAGAAATGAAATTTAGCTCGATGCTCGTGATTGTTTCAGGGCAGAATTCTTTATATTTCTGCACATAACTCTTTATTTGTGCATTTTGTGTGTGGTTTAATGATTCATAATTTGTGCCAGCAATATTGATTCCTGTCATACTCGTGTTAAGCTACTTCTTGAACAGATATATCTTCATTATTTTCTCTCCTTTAGAAGATAACAAAGCAATTACAGGTGCAGCAGACAAATTGAATGGGGACATTGAATCTGATTTGTCCGAGACACAAAATAGGCCCATATCTGAGGTTAGCTCTTTTGCTTATTTCTGACATTACTTGAAGGGGCATTCTTGGTGGTTTTGCTTGCAATGGTTGCAAAGTGAATAATGAGAAAGTATGAATTAATAATGAAATTTGAGAGTATTATGACTGAGGAGACAAATTTTATGATATATCTTCTTTGATATTATTATATAGGCTAAAACAACAAAAAATTCCCTTGAACTTTACCACTTTATCTAGATAAGTCCTTATACTTTTATCACACCGAAATAAGGCCTTAACCTTTGTACCAAAATAAGCCCTTAACCTTTAATTTATACCTAAATAAATCCTTTAACATAAATCAACCTTTCATTTGAAATAAAGGCTTATTAGGGGTAGAAATCAAAGGATAAGAACTTCTTTGGATATAATTAAAATATAGGAGCTTAGTTAGAAAAGTGAAATAGTTCAGGGGCTTTTTAATATTTTAGCCTATCAAATAGCATATGAGGTTTAATATGGATATATACCTTTTGGCCAAAGATTAAGAATGTATCTCTGACAGACTTTTTTCATCTCTCTCATCGCGCTTCTCTGGCAAATAATAACCTGGATGATGCTATTTTTTATGGTTATCAGCTTGGTACTGGTGGAGTTGGTTATATTTGGTCAATCTTTGAAGGAGCGAATGATGAGGAATGGAGGCATTCGATTGCACCTATTCCCACAGGTAAACTAGCTAAGATAATGCTAGATAAAGATGAGGATGAGGAACTGTTAATTCAAGACGGGAATGCACCTTCAGGAGAGCTGAGATCTGATTCTGACATTAATGATTCTGGAGATGATGATAATGAAGGATCTAGAGATGACTCTGCCTCCTTTGAGAAGGAGGTAACGTGTTTACTGGATTCCTGTGATTTTATGTAGTACAAAGAACTGTTTACAGTTACCATTCTGGTTGGCAGGTGGAAGCTACCTTTTTAAGGGCTGTTCATGAAAATGTTGAAGTAGACCATGCAATCTTAGAGGTGAATGCACTTCGGTAAGTTACGTACATTTTAGTTCTCCGAGCAAGCCAAGGCCATAAACCTAGTTGGTCTTCCTCTCAACTAAAGTTTTTTTTTTTAATATTTTCTCTTTCTTCGTAAAGTTCTTGCCGTCCTTTTTCATTATTTGAAAGTTAAAAAAAAAAAAAAACTAAAACTGGAAGTTTCCAGAAATGGATAGAGTTCATATATATCGCCTAAGTTTTGCTGTTAGCAATCAGGGCAGTTTTACTGATGCATGTTCATATAGCTTCTCTTTAGTTAGTCCACATCCTTTCGGAGCTATATTATATCTTAATCCAGTCTCCCCATTAGTTTAATGCCTATTCGGTACCAGAAAGTTGCTTGTAGAGCTGTCCTAGGGCCAGGCGACCTGCTTGGCCTAACCTGTACGAGTTGGGCCTTGGACAAGGTTTTTTTTGAATTTGGGCCGGCCTGACCCTATCTTAATTACTGTTTAATAATAACATAATATATTTTTATTTAAATTTAAATTTAATCATAGAATATATAAATATTAATATAAAAATAAAATTTTAATAAAATAAGGATCAACGAAATGGGCCTGGCCTGGGCCTGGGCAAAAAATTTTTAAAATTTTTGGGCCTTGGCCTGGCCTGACTCATGGACAGGTCTAGTTGCTTGACAGGTTCAGCGGAATTACCATTTATCTCTGACAGACCATCCTTGATGCCATCTCCCTGTGGGAATTTCCCAACAACTTTCAGCATTAACTTTTTTTTCTATTGCTTCAAAGATCTGTTCAGACTGAGCTATTGTTGTAGTTCCGGTGTTCTAATTCTCAATGATGATTACTAATGGAGTAATATATTGCCTAACTTTGTCTCCTGCCATTTCTTCAGATTGTCTTACAACATGGCATCTGTGGATTGTGCTGGAGCAATATTTTACTCAATGATGAAATTTGCACTTGAGTCTTCGCATAGCTCAGCTAGTAAGTCTATTATTAACGTATTCATTTTGTTTTGTTTTCATTTAATTTTTTTTTTTCATGTCCAGTCTGATAGCTCTATCTTTTACCCTGGATTGATTCAGTTTTGTTATTTGACCATGCATTTGTAAATGATTGAATTCGATAAATATTCATACAGATGCATATATGTATGCACAAGTAGACTTGTAGCATCTGTTTTTAGGGACCTAAAAACTAATGTTGCAAAGGGCACAAGGCTAGCTCCAGGCACTAGAACCAAGGTTGAAAAAACCGAACTGGTGGTCGAGCTGGTTGAACCAATGGTTTTGGGTTCAACTGATTCAATCGCCGGTTCAATTACATCATAATTGTAAAAAAAATTGTAAAAAAAATTAAAAATTTTAAAAAATCAGAAAAGAATTCTAAAAATTAAAAAATTAAATTAAATATAAATATAAATATAGAAATTCTAAAAAATTTAAATAAAAATTAAAAAAATTCTAAAAATAAATAAAATAGAAAATCCAGTTCTACTGGTTTTTTACCGGTTTTTCTGGTTTCCAGTTCCCTGTTTTTTAGCGGTTCCAGCGGTTCGATGAAATTCTAGTTTTTAACGTATCGTTGAACCTCCGGACCAATTGTTTGCCAGTTCAACCGGTTGAACCAGCCAGTCCGGTCCGGTTTTTTCATCTTTGGCTAGAACCCTTTTATTGCCTGAGCACAAGGCGCAAAAATAGCAATTACTTGAGTGAAGTAAGGCACAATATGCATGCGTTTATATTTATAAAATAAGCTTAATGTATATAATTCTTTTAATAAACTCTAAAGAGTGGTCCACTTTTATCCTACAATATATGCAAATTTTCCTTCTTTCCTTTTTGGGCCAATATGCACGATTTCTGTATATCCCCAAGGTTATTGTTGAATTCGATAAAAAAATTTTTCAGGCCATGACCTTGCCCATGAGCAGCTCTATTGTTGACCTTAACAGTGCTGTTTCTTGATGATTTTGCTTGGTCTGCTAGAGTGGCAACACTGACACGCTGGAGGCATATCCTTGTCCTGTCTCGTCTTTCTGGATCTAACAAAAACATGTTTGTAAAACGACTAACTAGTTTGTCTTTTTTATATTTGTGTAGCTCAGTTGCATAGAAATGCTGCGGATGTAATCACAACATGGCAAAGACTATTAAAGTCTTTCCTGCATGATATAGATGAGGAGGTTTGTGTATTTGTTAATTTAGTTGCATTTTCTATTTGATTTGATTAAATATTAATAATAAGCTGTTGGTTATAATACTTGTTTCGTTGTGAGTGTCGGATACAGGTATGTGTCTGATACGGTTATGTTCAATCTCTTTTTAAGTGTCTCCATGTATTTAGAAGGTCATTGGAAGGTTATATCTCAATACACATGTCTGGATATGTGTCAGAGACGGGAGTCGGACATAAGTATTCAAAGAAAAATGAGAAGTCATTACAACGAAGTTTTCTGGCAATGCATACTCTCCTATTAAAAAGAACTTATATGCTCTTGTCCATATCACACAATTTTGTGCTAAACTTTTTCATGGTATTGCCCAACAGATTGAGGTTATCTTGAAATTTGAAGAAATATGCTTGGAATCAGCCAAGGAGTTCTCGCCATTGTTTCCACAGGTATTTCTGACGATATGCCTATGATATATTAGGTTTTAAACTATGTTACTTAGATACTGATATAAGTGTCAAATACTGGTATGTGTCTGACACAAGTATGTTCAATTTTTTCTAAGTTTTTGCATGTATTTGGAGGGTCTTTGGAGTGTCATATCCCCAAATCCATGTCCGAAAATCTATTGGAGGTGAATGTTGGACAAGGATACTTAAAGAAAATTGAAGAGCTGGAGCAACATAGGGTTTAAATGTTGCAGAGAGAGATAGAGATATTGGTTGGAAAGATCCTGCTAGTTACGATTTACAAAGTGTTTTAGCCTATCTCACAATTGAAAGGTTAACCTTTTAGTGGCAAATAACTAAAAAAACATATTGTATACTACGCCATGATTTGTCTTATTCAGCAACAATAGTTTTTATGATAAACCCGATTTGATTAATCGAAGATAATAGGCGTAGACCTAGGATGGTTGCGGATTGGATATTGGCAAATTTTGGAATATTCGAAGCTGCTTAACTTACATGGTGTCTGAATCCCTTTTCCGCTTACTATTCGAATCCACATCTGATTGACAATATAGGTTGGATATCCAAATATGCTAAATATTTTAATTCATTAAGTTATTTTTTCTTTTAAAGCTATAAAATATAAGATTAAACAAGAATTAAATATCTAAAGGGATGTCAAATTCAGATATGAAACCCGTTATCTGTATAAATAAAGAAGATATGGATAACAAATGTGGATATCCGACACTATCCATACTAAAATTGAGGTGGATTCAGATATTGGAAATCTAATGGTTTCTATCCAAATCCGCTCTAAATCTGGCACGTGTCAAGTATCTTTTTTTTCTTCTAGTCTTTGTCATAGTTGGCTAATTGGCCAAACTTCTCTTACCATTTTGAGAGATGTTTAAAGATGTCATAATATTTTTAATGATGAAATTTGTGGAATTTCCCTTTGTTAATGTATGTATATGCTTTTTGAATATGTTGCTTTGACTCTTTCATTTTTCTTGAAGTACATTTTTGGACATGGGTATGGGGATATTACCCTCCAAAAACCCTCTAAATATATGAAAAAACTTAAAAAAATACAACATATCATGTCAGACACATAGCCATATCCGATACTTACATTCGAGTCCGAGTAACATAGTTTCTTGACTCGATGAATGCCGGCTCTGAAAGTTCTAAATAATGGATTTTTGCAATATTCTCATTCTGAAAATTGTGTTTCACAGATTTTGCATCTTTTATATGATAAAGAAATTCTACAAGAAGATGCTATTTTGAGATGGGCTGATGAGAAAGAAGGGGCAGATGAATCAGATAAAGTGTTTCTTAAACGTTCAGAAAAACTTATACAGGTTAGAACAGTGAAAACAATCTCTCTGTTTCTTAATGTCTTTTATAAGATTGTGTATCTGTTTTTTACGATTATGTTTCATATCATGTTCGTTAATTTTCATGTGTTATAATTATTTTGAAAGTATTATATGTTTATATAAATTTAAAAATATTAATAATTCGTGTTATATAAAATCTTGACATGTTCGTGTATTTGCGTCTTATGCTATTTTGACATATTGCAGTGGTTGAGAGAGGCGGAAGAAGAAGAGGAAGACTGAGACGAGCACAAATCAGGTTGGGCATACGTTGGATATTGAAATTTGTCATTGCATTTTATTTTAATTGATATTTATCATTATAAAATTTGTCACTATAATATTATATGATTGAATATATTTTATTTTATTTTTGTTAAAATTTGCCATTTTGATTTTCAAAAATTTGAAAATAAAATTAATTTATAGAAAATAAGAATAAAATTAATTTATTTTATAAAAAAGGTAAAGGTTTTCTTAATTAATTTATTAAACTCTAATTATTAAAATAAAATATTTAAAGGAATAATTTTTATTAAATTGTTCTAAAATCATACAAGATTAAAGCTCGAGTAAATTCAATAAAAAAATGAAAAAAATTCAATATTGAATTAAATTTTAGTGTTAACTTTGCACCTTATGGTATCAACCAAAATAGAGCGATAAATTTTAATATTCACTTATAGTATGGTAATAAATTTATCTTATATTTTTTATAATTTTTATATTATTAATAACATTTATATATTTTTAAAAATTTTAATATAATCAAATTCTATTTTTAAAATTTTTTTTATCATTATTAATTTTTACCTCATGAAATTTCTATAGCTTGAATTTCCTTTCAAGAAATATTTATATACTTAAATAAAAAAATTACAAAAGTTGGCATTTTCAAATGATGTTTTTAAAAATATTTTAATTTAAAATTTCTTAAAAATTTTAAAGTTTTTCATGCAGAATGTGTTAACATATTTTTGTGCTTGATGGTATACTACGAGACAACTAAAACCCTTTTTATTCTTATAGATGAGCAATTTAATTGACTGTATGCTTCAGAGAAGATTTATTAAGATTATGCTTGAAAACTTGAATTTAAAATAATGAATTTAAACTTTAAAAAATTGTATAATAAAATTATGGATTAAAAAATAAGATCAGACCGGCTAGTTGAACGAGGAACCAGCCAAGGGTTTGCTACAATGTATATATTATGTATATACTAGAACCGAGTCTTTCACTAAATCGATAAAAAACTGATAAAAACTAATTATATGTATATTTTTAATTTTTTTTAATTTACTGTTTGAAGATTTAAAAAATAAATATTATCAAACCAACTGGTTGAACCAAAAATTGAAGGTTGGACCAGTTCGACCTTTGTTTGGTTTTTTAACTTTGAAATAAAACACATATAAATATAATATTCGCAGTTAATTTTTAAATTTATAAATTTATAAAATATTTATTTAGTAATAAATTTAAAATACCTATAAAAATTTATAAATTAAAAATTCATATTTTTGTACTTTTAAAATATATAACCATATTAAATTTTAATTAATTTATACATAATATTTATATTCTATTATGATAATTTATATAACCAATGAAGCTCAAATTAGAATATTCAAACTCATGTTTTCAAACATTTCATAAAGAAATTTGTGGAAATTAAATGCATGGATGCTTGTTGAGGGTTTGATGTGAAATCAAGATATCAATCTCACGCAAGTCCAGTTTCAGTTGAGATCATGTTGATACAATAGCCATCACTGGCTTCCTAGTTTGTAATGCCGTTGAACTTCCTAGTCATTCACTTCAGCTAAGTATTATTTCCATCGACAACCACGTTAGGTGTCACTTATCATCTAGCGTGGTGAGGCACCTTAGCATTATCGCAATTGACGACTCGATTGAAGATGATAATATCATTTATATGCGCAATCGCATCAGTCTGTGGTGGGAAAGGGTTAACTTATTATCGGGTGTGGTGGTGATGCTTAGTATGAGAAAAGCTAGTGTATTTCCACTTGGCATGATTACATACGATTACAAATATTCATGAGTTAAACTAGACCGAAATAATTATTATTTATGTTTATTTAAATTCAGTTCAACACAAAATATAAATTTTTAATTTAGTTGAAATCTGTTTAAATTTGTAGATAGATAGTTTAAAACGTTTAAACTCGTTCATTATTTTTAAAATTTTTAATTTAATATTTAATTTTAAAATATGAATATCAATTTTTAATATATATTTATTTTTTATATAATATAAATTACACAAATATATTAAATAAAAAATATAATTATAAAATAAGCCAAGTTAGATCTAAACTTTAAATGTTGAAACCAAGTTCCCGACTATTACAAACAAATAATTTTTTTGTGCAAACCAAATTTTAAGATTTACTATTTTTATTCAAATCCGTCAAATATTGAGCTAGACTAAGAACTTGAACAAATATTCTAACCAATGAACACTCACAAAGAACTATAGAGATAATATTGAACAAATAACTTACCCCGTGAATACTTATAAACACCTATAAGTGTGTACTAAGTTGGACTTAGAACTTGATACACACCACTGTCCTGTTAGATTAGGTGAACTACTCGTGGAAACGCTTAAAATAACGAAGAATAATGATATTAGATTAGGTGAACTCTTAATGAAGAATAATGATATCTACAACCACGCTATAAAATATACATCGGCGTAATCATACAGTTGGTCCAATGAAATAGAATATATATAATTGAATTGTTATTATATAAAAATAGAATAGGATTGGAATGGAACGAAAAAGTTATAGTAGTGTTCGGTTCAGTAAATGAAATATTATGGGATTGGAATCCTCGACAAAAGGGAATGAATCTCTTGAAGCAATTTCTTATTCCGTGTAAGGTCGGGATAGTCATTCAATCAATGTAAGGCACTGAATGGCTATTCTAGAACTTTGCGAAATACGATCGAAATCAACCATTCCGCCGAATAAACATTTCGTGAACTAAACGGATATATCACTGTAGCCCACCGAATCGACCCACAATGGAATGTCTATTCTATGGAAACAGGCTGTTAAAAATTACTTTATTCCGATCATTGTAAAGATTAACGCTAGACGAAATTTGACTTTAATGCTAAAATAAATTATATAATATAGAAGAAAATTGTTTTAATTTTTTTTTTAACTAACAAAAAATTTTTTTGTTCAATACTAAAACAAAAAAAAGTTAGGGGCACAAGAACATTGGTATCATAATTTGTTTACAATCTAAGGAACTAATTCAACTAATTCTCTCACAAAAATTATGAAAAAAATCAGAACTAGTAATAATGTACTTACCAATGAAGATAAATGGTACTCTTCCCTCTTCCGATTATTCCCAGCAAAATCCGAATCCGAGAATATGAACATTGTTGCTTACTTCTGCAGATTATTGACTTGGATTTGATTAGGAAAAGCCGATTATGCTTAAGAACCGCAAGTCATTGGAAATTTTTAGCGAGTGATTAAAGCTGCATGACCTGCAATTTTTTTTTTTTAATTCATGATGATATGGCTTCAATGGCTCTGCCTAGTGGCCAAGCAGCTTCGACAAGGGAATTTCGGTATTTCACTTGCTTCACTAATGTAATATCTTGGTATAGATTGAGGCCTGTCCGAGAAAAGGTAACATGGGACGATGAAGAATCATAAGATGCCTTTTCAATAGGATCCACAGTAATGAATTAACGAGGCCAAATTATAGGCTTACCGAATCCATCGACAAGTAGGGTGTACTCATAAACTAGATCCATGCATATGTATGCCAGGTTATTCTCGGCCACATTGGCATACGTTGCTCTAGCATCAGCATTCTTGGTTTCACAGGCACGTTTAGCAGCGTCTGCAAACGAATGAGGTTGAACTTTTGCAACAGGATCAGTTGCTTTAATAAAACCGGCCTGCATTAATAAACAATTTAGTTAGAATGGCTAATCGGTTTTCTTTTGTAGTTTATTTCCGACAACAGTGTTCTATATGAGCACTACCTCGCCAGCCCTGTCCAAGAAAAATGAAGCGACAGACAGATTCTTCTGTCCATCTCCGCCTCCACCGTACCATACACCACCAAATGTGCACTTCATATGTGTGCATGTATCGTTTATTTTAAGAGCCTTGAGAGTCACCCTCCGGCATTCTTCCATGCTTGTGCCCGAAGAAGGAGCCGACACTTTGTAATCTTCTCCTCCATACTGATAAGTACCTTAGAAAGATAAAATGCCTAATATGTTACGTACTTAAACAGCGCATATTCTGCCGACCGGAGAACAAAGAGTGTTATAACTAGTCAAACTATCTCATTATTCTGAGACTATGTTACTCGGAATCAGGTGTGAGTGTTTGATATGGGTATATATTCGACTATGACTAAGTTCAATTTTTTAGAAGTTTTTTCCATCAATTAAAGGGTCATATCCCGTACCATGTTCGAAAATATATCGAACAAAGATACTTCAATAAAAATGAAGAGTCGGAGAACGCTTTCAAACTTTAAGAATAGAGAGACGAACTACAATTTTCAGTAGGAAGCTGACTGCCTTGCCAAAGATCAAATATTCAGTGATCAAAAGCATTAAAAAAACCTTGGCTACTGAATCCGCAAAGAATGTAGCCTTATGCAGCCCAAAGCTCATTGAAGATTTAAAGTTGCTATCGAAAAGATTCAAGCGTACCATCAAAACCCTCCAAGATGCAAGGGTTGCCAGAATCTTCAGAGACCTTCAAAATTTCAGCTCGAGCTGCCAACAAGCCGTAGTGCAAATAACTGTATCCAAAAGGCCAAAAGTATATAACTAAGACATATAATTATCAATCCGATAAAATTGACTGCTGAATGAATCACGAGCCATTAAATTTCTCTTTCTTGTCCATTTCAAATAACTAATAGAATCATAAAATCAATTTGTCAAAATGAAAGAGGGAACCTGTGAATATAGAGGTGATATTTTGATCCCTTCAGGTACATTTCATTTACGTAATTGTCCTCTCCAGCTGGTACACTCGGGGCCTTTGAAGCAGCATCCTCGGTGATAGCATATGCCATTTGAACAGAT